>JAHUXG010021716.1:0-13716 GCA_020740815.1 Sciurus niger
CTTTCTATGGAGTTTTTAACTTGGTTTATTTTTTCCTTCATTTCAAGGATTTCAGTTTGCTTTTTTTTTCAGTATCTCTAACTCTTTATTGAAATGATCTCTTGCTTCCCGTATTTGGTCTTTTAACTGTTGATTGGTGCGATCATTTAATGCCTGCATTTGCTCTTTCATCTCCTCCTTCAATGCCTGCATTTGCTCTTTCATCTCCTCATTACCTTCCCTGATCATTTTAATTACGTACATTCTGAACTCCCTTTCTGACATTTCTTCTGCTGTGCTATCATTGGGTTTTATTGATGTAGTATCTAGGTTTGTTTGGGACATTTTCTTCCCTGGTTTTCTCATATTTGTCAGTTGTCAGTGGGACCCTGAGATATTGCAGTTTTCTGCTATTGGCTTATAGTGTCCCAGTAGATTTCCAGTGTATCAACTCCCAGCCTTCAGTAGCCTGATGTCTTGGAGGAATCTGATAAAGCAGCTCATCGGAAGAAAACTGCCCCTAGCCCCCTACTGGTTCCACGGTTTGGAACTGGCTCTGTGCAGAAATGCTCTCACTGTGGGCCTGCACCGTGCAGCTGGCTGTGTGGGAAGAGCCCACTGCCGGAGTGTGGAAGGCTACCTTGGGAAGACTCTAGCTGCCCTGCCTGGCTCCAATAAGCCACCTCTATCTGGGCCTGCCACCCGGGCTGAGCTTTACCCAGTGGGCAGACTCACCCATGGCTCTATTTCAGTCTGAGTCTCTCAATGCCTCCCCCTCTTAACTCCTGGGTTCTGGAGCGACTGGGGGTGCAGTCTCCCTCTAGGCCGCCATCTTGGATCGCCCCGTGAAGAGAGCCCTTATTTAACCTTTTATTACTAATACATATTTTAATTGTTTCCAGTGTGCACATAATGCTGCAGTCATTTGTCTTTTGCATGGTGAACATATATAGGCATTCCTACTATATATATTCCTAAGAATGAACTCAATGAGCAACACCAGAAGCATATGTCCACCTCTGCATGATACCACCAGAGATTTCAAAAGTGGTTGTAAAAATTTATATGCATATCCAGGTGCAGTTTTGCACACTTGATGTTTCAGTGATTTGGGAGATGAGGTAGGACTATCATGAATTCACTCAGTCTCAGCAAATGGGCGGCAGTCTCTAAATAAATTGCAAAAATAGGGCTGGGGATGTGACTCAGTCCTCAAGTGCTCCTGAGCTCTATCTACTCTTGGTACAAAAACAATTCACAAGCATAGGAGTTTATAAGATTCCACATTTTCTACCTCTTTTCAAGTCTTTTTTGTTCTTTTTAGATATATAGGACAATAGAGTGCATTTTGACATATAATACATGCATGAAGTTTAACATTCTAATTTGGTTCTGATTGTTGAGCGAGAAAATGATGTAAAGTTTTATTGGATTTATATTCATATATGAACATAGAAAATTTTTACCTGATTCATTCTACAGAATTTTCTATTCCTCCTTCTTTTTCTTTATCCACCTTAGTCTAGTCCAATAAAGTTTTATTCTCCTGTCCACAATTGTTGTGTGTTAGAATCCACATATCATAGAGAACTTTTGGCCTTTATATTTTGGGATTGGTTTCCTTCATGTAGCATGTTAACATCCAGTTTCAAAAATTTTACAGTGATATTACTAATTCCTAAAATTTTGATAAATTTTCTATAAAAATTTGATGGTGTTTTGGTTCTGTTTTCATATCCTGTGTAGATGTAAACATACTAATATGCCATAAAACAAAATTATGTGTTTGTATGCCTCTCTAAAATTTAAAATGTTTTGTTTTATTTGAAGGATTTACCTTGTAGTTATATGTGTTGTATTTAAAGATTGCTACCTTGTATTTGACAAGGTATTGTCTCTAGGATAGTTGTAAGGGTGTTTAAATAAAAATTCATGGGTTTACTACTTTTTAAAAACTAGCTATCATTGGTCTAATACTGGGCATGGTTTAATTTTTGCCATGATTTAAATCTCACTGACAAGACAAGTTGAGTACACTGTACTCATACATTAACCTCTTCTCTTTCACATGATATTTTCTTCAGAAAATAAAATTTCTCTCCTTCCAACATAATATGAAATACTATTTTTTATTCTTCTCATTTTTTAAAAATTTTTACATTTACAGACTGCATTTTGATTCACTTACACAAATGGGATACAACTTTTAATTTCTATGGTTGTACACACTACAGATTAACACTATTTATGCAATCATACATCTACATAGGGTAATGATGTCTGTCTCACTTCAGGTAAGAAAAGGCTAATTTTGATGAGATCATGTTGATGGGGTTGAAAATATAGACTCTCAAGAAAGGACAGAGTAGGTAAAGATATCACTGGATATAAACTACATCTTTTTGCTTGAGACTGAGCAGAGATGCGAAGGTGGATTTCATCAGATATACTGATTCCAATCATCTGCTCTACCTAGACATTGCTGTTCCACTATTCTTCTTGCAAACATGAAAGAGTGTGTATGTAGAAAGAGGATTCTCAAAAATGAATTATCCAATTCAGTAAGTTCTTTCTTCTGGACCAAAGAAATGTCCTCCAAAGAATATACATGATTTGAATAAACATGTCTGTCTGAAACTCCAAAAAAATGAAACAAATAGCATGAATCTGTAGTGACATTGTATGCATTTATTCAAACAATTATTTCTGAATATCATTTGCTAAGTTCTAAAATCATATAATTCCTGTCACTGTATAGAAAACAAATTGCATATATTGCCAAAAAGCAATCTTTTATGCTTACTGTATCCTTATTGTTTACAGGTTTGGATTAGACTTCCTCCATTTGAAAAGACCTACATATAATCCATTAAATCTCTATTAGTGATGGTGAAAAATTTGTTAGAAAAACCATCCATTTCCAATTTTTTGTCAAATTTTGGTGTGCTGTCATAGAGCCTGGAGGCCCACCCACTACAGTTACTGATCTCCAGTAAAATTTTGCATAGCAGGAAGTACACATTACCTGAGCAAACTCTACAATTTTATCAGGGACAGTATTATCAGTCAAAGCAGCTGTTCACCTGTTATTGTTTCTACCTCACTCTGCTTTTCTAACTCATCCCACATAAATCCTTGTTTTGTAATTTACCTGGTCACTCAGACAGAGAAATGAAATGTATCATCATTTGGTGCTACCAACTAGATCCTACCAAAAACAGTCCTCAAACCCACCAACCTTGGTTAATATCTGGAATTGTGTTCATCTTCTTTATATTTTTACACTTTTATTATCTTTATTTCATATTCTCAAGATTCAAAACTTCAAATAAAATGGTTGATAAAATATGGTTAATTAAATTAATAAAATGCTTGTTCTCATGTCACTGTTAGTTTTCAAAATATTATACAAGAACAGCCCCCATTATTTAAGTATTCAAGAATGTAAAGTTCCTTCATGGAAGTTTCCGCTATGTGGGTAGCTCGCAATCATCAGTCAAAGGTTTGTGTGAAAGACTGAACTTGGTGTGTATAAGTTCATAGCATATTGACAAAATTGGGTAAGATTGTAATGTGAGACTGAAAGAGTGTTTACAAATCTGAATATGATTGTTTTGTTTGAGTAGAAATGATGTTTTTGTTTTGTGTCTGTGTTTTCTGGAGAGATATTTTATTTATTAATTTCCTTTGTTGTGATTAAAACTTCCATGTTTTTGTGCATATGGTATGTGTGTTTTAAATTTTTATGTGGTTTAGATGTTCAAAGTAATAAATTAAAAGTTTATTTTTGAGACTCAATCAATAATTAGGTTTTAATCAAAGGGAACAAAGAATGTGAGAAGGTAAAAATTAATGTCTATATCCAAATTATCAGTAAAACATTGGTTTATATGTATGTTTATATTATATGTTTTTTCATAACGAAGGCAGTAATAAGAATGAGCAATCTATAATCATAAGGGAAATGGATGACATTTTAACATTTACTGAATAAGAGGTACCAGACAAAATTTTTACATTTTATTACTCATTGATTAACATTAAAAAAGTTGGTAAAATTAATGTGATCTACAAAGTATTAATTTCTTATCTAAAAATAGTAGTAACAATTAAGCATAGGGAACTAATATTTTTTGATAGGTTGTTGAAAATTGATAAAAGAGAGTAGGGAGTGTAGATTGTTCTAGGAAAAAGTGATGGAATGGTATTACCTAGAAAAATATATGAATATGATGTGCTCTTTGACTGAAGATTTACTGGTCTCATCTGTGTCCGACAATTCAACATGGATTCTGTTGGCTTATTCCTAAACAACTTTTAATATATCCATCTTGTCTGAGAAAGTAAATTCAAGAAAGAATTCTGGTTCTTGAATGGTGTTTATATATATTTACTATTGTTAGGAAGAGAGTAGGAGTCTATTCACTGATTCCCTCAGTGAACAAGCATAGTTTACATCTCTGTGGATAAAAGACTGCTTTCTACTAGTATGGATAGCATTATTCTTATCTCATTGCATGCTATGGGTGACTATTTTCCCAATTTTATTTGTTAAATTTTCAGAAACTTCTAGATATTTTATTTCAACCTGGGTATACTATTGAGTTACATTTGTAAAACTTCCTTGTAGTTAACTGTGATCATGTTATTAGGGTCTCTATAAGTGAAAGGGAGTGGAAGTGATATATTCCAATTCCTGGTATGGCTATACAAATTTCACACTCCTCCATGCTCTCTCCTTTTCTGTCTGTGATGTTGGCATCCAAGTTTGCATGGAATGGGATGCTTACACAGATAAAGTATCTACCACTTCAGTCCAAGAATATAAATTATACCATGAGGGACACATGTTCTTTCCACCTTCTTCTCTGTTATGATTTGTAACTTAAAAGAGAAGGAGATTTCTCAGGATAATTACTATTGCCTAAGCTGTTTCTACAAATGCATAGAGTAATTTTTGTGATGGAAATAATCACACTTGATATAAAATAAGTAAAAAACAATGAGTTTAAACATGTATCTTTCCCTGGACTATTTATGTGTTTGAGGTATATGTGGCAACATGGATATGAATAGCTATATATTCTTACCACAGCTCAGTTTATACTCAGTAGAATCTTCAATATGTTTAAATTTGAAGATGCATGAAATGATTTCTTCCACCAGGTCTCTCCAGTTGACTATGGGAAACAAATGAGTGACAATCATCATTGACTATATTGGATAATTGTTAGAAATTTTTGTTTGGACTACCAGAGTATACAAAGAAATATGAGTCAGACTTTGAAATTTTGTTGTTTGCTTCAATTTGCCAACTACCACCAAAGAAAAATAGGCCTATCTCAGTAATCTTTTGTTTACTGTGAATCTATATGTTTCTACCACTATCTTATATCCTCTAAAGAACCAAAACTTATATAAATTTAGACCTGATGTTTGAGTGTTTGTGTTTTTAAATCCTTTGTTTTCTTTGAATTCCACATAAGGTTCCCTACATTTATATCTTAGAGTCAGAAAAATGAACATTTATTATACCCAGGTTTATATTCCATGACCTATATACATCCTTGTAGAATTTGTTTGAACCTTCTATTCTCTTTCCATTATTTCCTTAATTTCACAGAGTCACTTTTCTTTTTAACAAAAGGGAAAATCACTATTATAATATTTACAATAATATTTTGCCAAGTTATAAATGAAGAAGTTTATTGAAATGAAATTGAGTGATACAAAATGACATTGTGCAGGTGGCCTATGCACATACTCAGAGAAATAAAAGCTTGATCATATACATGTTTGCTTTACTCTCAACTTGAGCCAATAGGAAGACCTCAAGAACAATAAAAGTACCCCGTTCTCCTTTGTTTCATCTGTTGTCACTTGACTTGATCTTTTTATCTCATTCCTTCACTCATCTTCCACTAACTAGAAAAACACCCCATTTCTTCATTTTATGAGACTGTTTTTGTTCTCTTAGGCTCAGAGAAGAAGAAAGCACAAACCACTTGATTTCTTCACAGGATGAAGGATGAAGGAATTTTCCAGGTAGATCCTCTTTTGCCTCCTCATCATGGTGATACTCTTCATAAGGTTACTCATATCAGGTAAGATCCTCTCAGAACTCAACTCTCCAAAAATTAGGTGATGATGAGTAAGAATGAAATCCATAACTGGAGAAACAACATAAAATGAAGTTATGTTATCTGTTCATTTCATCAATATCCTGAACAGTGCTTAGAACAACATAATGATTGTTCAGAGATCAACTATCACTAAGACCTCAACAGTGAATTATAACTTACTGATGACATGACAGAGTCCAGGGATTCACACCATATTTACAGTATTTCAGCATTGCTCATATGCATCAGATAAGTAGATGCCCATTTTACATTGAATGTTCTATCATTAAATTAAGTAATCATTCACTGCAATTGATACCAAAGTTAGAGATGCATACAGATTAAACAAGGTAATCCTTCTATAAGTCTATAGACACTTTATTACACAGTATAAGGATATGACAGTACCAGAGAAGGTCAGGCTGAGAATATATATTTCAGAAAAGTAATGGCCATATACATAAATGCTATTTATAGTATGTAGAACTGATTGAGATGAATGTTTAAATGTGGATTGAGTAAAAGAAAATCTTACCCATACATACAGCACCTGAACAATGGGAGAGGATTGTTTTTGTTGTATTGGTTTCTTACTGAGTTCATAAAAAAAAATACCGAATATTTATTATTTAAAATATAGTGTATTATTCTTCTTTTTGGGTTCAAACACATTATGGGACTTGAGATTTAAGGTTAACGTTTCAGCAGACCTTCTCCTATCTAGAGGTTAAACTTAAGGTAACTCCATTTTCCCCCTCCAGGTTCCAGATCTTCCTATAATCATTACCTCTTTTTTGTGTTTTTACTATTTATCAATTATCAGTCAAACACCTATATCCATGATCATAGTTCCACTCTGATCACTATGTTCTTAGCTGATTCTCATAAAAGCCATTGTGGTAAACTTGACTATGACCAGATTAAGTAGAACAATCTTCACATTCAAAATATTTGATTTCTTCTCATCTGCATAGTCCCCTTTTCTATAAAAGGTCACATATTTATGAATTCATGGGATTCAAGGGTTTATATTTAAGAGGTGAAAGATGCTGTCAGAGGAAAGGTTTTGTTCTTTAAATTCTATACCAAAATAAAATCAGAGATATTTAGAAGAATTTACCTATAGTAAAATGTAGTACTATTAGAGTAGAAACCTGAAATTGAAAAAAACATTGTAATAAATTTAAAATCACTATGTAAACATATAGAATAATACAAGCAGAATTAAATAAATTAGATATCACTTGAAACTAAATATTAACAATAATAATAAAATGGCATTCCAAAAAGAAAAAAATTTCATGTTATAGAACTAAGGAAAAAAATGAAACAATAAACAACTTCAAGTCAAGATGAGAGATCAATATAAATGGCATAATTTTGAGGTTATGGAGATCTGTAAAATCAAGATATTAAACAAATTTATATCAGAATAAATAACCCAATTAGAATCTGAAAGAAATATAAGAAAACACAAATTCTAATGTTCATAAATAAATATAGATATAGTAAGGTAAAGAAAAGTACCAAATATAAAATTTTAAATATGTGGGGTTTTTGTATGGGAAATGGAATCCAGATGTGTTTCTCTACTGAGCCACATCCCCAGTATTTAACATATTTTATTTAGAGATAATATTTCACTAAGATGCCTGTAGCCTTTCTCAGTTTCTGAGGTTGGTTTGAAATTGTGATCCTCTTTTCCAATCTCCCAAGCAGCAGGGATGACAGGGGGCATGTGCCACTGTGACCATCAATGAAAACATTTTTAAATATAAACAAATCAAAGGATGCAACAAAGTAATAAGTATGGCTTCTGAGTTAAATATGTTAACACCTTACATCTGTGATATAGCCAATTCAAAAGTAAAGAAGAATGTTAAGATAGAACATGAGCCAAACTTTAACTGCAGTGACAAAAAAACCTTGAGCAAAATCACCCTAGAATGAGGATTGGTGTAAACCAGGGTGGAAATTGATGAATTCAATTGCATAATACAATTTTTTAGAAATAATATTTTGTCTTCAACTTTCTTAAATACTAGAATTTGAGTATTGTTGCCAACTAATTTTCCATCTTCATCTCTCTTAACAGGTGCTATAGCCATGTCTCAATTCCATGATATCTGTACATGATCCCTCTCTGCTTTTGTCCCATCTGTATCTCCTCTCTTGAAAACTCACACTAGATCTATTGAGGAATTGTCTCTGTATTGGGTGCAGTGTGTTTTTTTCTCAATATAAAAATGTTTCTGAAAATACCTAACATACAAAATAAAGACAGAATTTTAAAGGCCGCGAGAGAAAAGAATCAAATTACATTCAGGGGGAAACCAATAAGAATATCAGATTTTTCAATCCAGACCCTAAAAGCTAGAAGGGCCTGGAACAACATTTACCAAGCCCTGAAAGAAAACGGATGCCAACCAAGAATCTTATACCCAGCAAAACTTACCTTCAAATTTGATGATGAAATAAGATCCTTCCATGATAAACAAAAGCTAAAGAAATTTACAAAAAGAAAGCCAGCATTACAGAACATTCTCAGCAAAATATTCCATGAGGAAGAGATGAAAAACCATGATGTAAATCAGCAACAGGAGGCGCTAGCCTAAAGGAATAGCCAAATAAAGGAGAAATCAAATCATGTCAAAAACAAATATGAGTCAATTGACTGGGAATACAAATCATATCACAATAATAACCCTGAATGTTAATGGCCTGAATTCATCAATCAAAAGACACAGACTGGCAGATTGGATTAAAAAGAAAAAACCAACAATATGCTGCCTGCAAGAGACTCATCTCATAGAAAGAGACACCCATAGACTAAAGGTGAAAGGATGGGGAAAAACATACCATGCACACGGACACAGCAAAAAAGCTGGAGTATCCATCTTCATCTCAGATAATGTGGACTTCAAACCAAAACTAGTCAGAAGGGATACAGAAGGACATTACATGCTGCTTAAGGGAAGCATAAATCAGCAAGACATAACAATCATAAATATCTATGCCCGAACATTGGCTCATCCACGTACGTCAAACAAATCCTTCTCAATTCCAGAAATCAAATAGACCACAACACAATAATACTAGGCGATTTTAACACACCTCTCTCACCACTGGATAGATCGTCCAAACCAAAATTGAATAAAGAAACTATAGATCTCAACAACACAATCAGCAATTTAGACTTAACGGACATATATAGAATATACCATCCAACAAAGAACGAATACACTTTCTTCTCAGCAGCACATGGATCCTTCTCTAAAATAGACCATATTTTATACCACAAAGCTACTGTTAGCAAATACAAGAAGATGGAGATACTACCTTGTACTCTATCAGATCATAATGGATTGAAATTAGAAATAAATGACAGAATAAAAAACAGAAAACTTCTCCAATACCTGGAGATTAAATAATACACTATTATATGATGAATGGATAACAGAAGACATCAGGAGGAAATAAAAAAATTCTTAGAAGTAAACGAGAACAAAGACACATCATATCAAAATCTCTAGGGACACTATGAAAGCAGTACTTAGAGGAAGATTTATTTCATGGGGCGCATTCAAAAAAAGAAGTAGAAATCAACAAATAAACGACTTAACACTACAGCTCAAAGCCTAGAAAAAGAAGAGCAGACCAATACCAAAAGTAGTAGAAGACAGGAAATAGTTAAAATCAGAGCCGAAATCAACGAAATCGAAACAAAAGAAGCAATTGGAAAAATTAACAAAATAAATAGTTGGTTCTTTGAAAAAATAAATAAAATTGATAAACCTTAGCCACACTAACAAAGAGAAAGAGGGAGAAAACTCAAATTACTAAAATTCGGAATGAACAAGGAAACATCACAACAGACACGAGTGAAATACAAAACATAATTAGAAGCTATTTCAAAATCTATACTCCAACAAAACAGAAAACCTCGAAGACATCAACAAATTTCTAGAGACATATGAACTACCTAAACTGAACGAGGAGGACATACACAACTTAAATAAACCAATTTCAAACAATGAAATAGAAGAGGTCATCAAAAGCCTACCAACAAAGAAAAGTCCGGGACCAGATGGGTTCTCAGCCGAGTTCTACAAAACCTTTAAAGAAGAGCTCATTTCAATACTTCTCAAACTATTCCATGAAATAGAAGAGGAGGGAACCCTACCAAACTCGTTCTATGAAGCCAATATCACCCTGATACCTAAACCAGACAGAGACACATCGAGGAAAGAAAATTTCAGACCAATATCCTTAATGAATATCGATGCAAAAATTCTCAACAAAATTTTAGCAAATCACATACAAATATACATTAAAAAGATAGTGCACCACGATCAAGTGGGTTTTATCCCAGGGATGCAAGGTTGGTTCAACATTCGGAAATCAATAAATGTCATTCACCATATCAACAGACTTAAGTTAAGAATCACATGATTATTTCAATAGATGCAGAAAAAGCATTTGATAAAATACAGCATCCCTTCATGCTCAAAACACTAGAAAAAATTGGGGTAGTGGGAACATTCCTAAACATTATAAAGGCAATCTACGCTAAGCCCATGGCTAATATCATTCTAAATGTTGAAAAACTGAAAGCGTTCCCCCTAAAACCTGAAACAAGCTAGGGATGCCCTCTTTCACCGTTTCTATTCAACATCGTCCTTGAGACTCTAGCCAGAGCAATCAGACAAACCAAAGAAATTAAAGGGATATGAATAGGAAAAGAAGAACTCAATCTATCCCTGTTCGCTGATGACATGATTATATATTTAGAGGAACCTGGAAATTCCACCAGAAAACTTTAGAACTCATAAGTGAATTCAGTAAAGTAGCAGGTTACAAGATCAATGCTCATAAATCCAATGCATTTTTATACATAAGTGATGAATCTTCAGAAAGAGAAATTAGGAAAACTACCCCATTCACAATAGCATCGAAAAAAATAAATACTTGGGAATCAATCTCACAAAAGAGGTGAAAGACCTCTACAATGAGAACTACAGAACACTAAAGAAAGAGATTCAAGAAAACCTTAGAAGATGGAAAGATCTCCCATGTTCCTGGATAGGCAGAATTAATATCGTCAAAATGGCTATACTACCTAAAGTGCTATACAGATTCAATGCAATTTCAATTAAAATCCCAATGATGTACCTTGCAGAAATAGAGCAAGCAATTATGAAATTCATCTGGAAGAATAAAAAACCTGGAATAGCTAAAGCAATCCTCAGTAGCAAGAGCGAAGCAGGGGTATTGCAATACCAGATCTTCAACTCTACTATAAAGCAATAGTAACAAAACGGCATGGTATTGGTACCAAAATAGACAGGTAGATCAATGGTACAGAATAGAGGACATGGACACAAACCCAAATAAATACAATTTCTCATACTAGACAAAGTTTCCAACAATATGCAATGGAGAAAAGATAGCCTCTTCAACAAATGGTGCTGGGAAAACTGGAAAACCATATGCAACAGAATGAAATTAAACCCCTATCTCTCACCCCTACACAAAACTCAACTCAAAATGGATCAAGGACCTCGGAATCAGACCAGAGACCCTGCATCTTATAGAAGAAAAAGTAGGTCCAAATCTTCAACTTGTTGGCTCAGGATCAGATTTCCTTAACAGGACTCCCATAGCACAAGAAATAAAAGCAAGAATCAACAACTAGGATAGATTCAAACTTAAAAGCTTTCTCTCAGCAAAGGAAACTATCAGAAATGTGAAGAGAGAGCCTACAGAGTGGGAGAATATCTTTGCCAACCATACCTCAGATAGAGCGCTAATTTCCAGAATCTATAAAGAACTCCAAAAACTCTACACGAAGAATACAAATAATCCAATCAACAAATGGTCTGAGGAAATGAACAGACACTTCACAGAAGAAGATGTACAAGTAATCAACAGATATATGAAGAAATGTTCAACATCCCTAGTAATAAGGGAAATGCAAATCAAAACTACCCTAACATTTCATCTGACCCCAATTAGAATGGCGATTATCAGGAATACAAGCAACAATAGGTGTTGGCGAGGATGTGGTGAAAAAGGAACACTCATACATTGCTGGTGGGGTTGCAAATTAGTGCAGCCACTCTGGAAAGCAGTGTGGAGATTCCTCAGAAAGCTTGGAATGGAAACACCATTTGACCCAGCTATCCACTCCTTGGCCTATACCCAAAGGACTTAAAATCAGCATACTACAGAGATACAGCCACATCAATGTTCATTGCTGCTCAATTCACCATAGCCAGATTGTGGAACCAACCTAGATGCCTTCAGTTGATGAATGGATAAAGAAACTGTGGCATATTTATACAATGGAATATTACTCCACAATGAAGAATGATAAAATTATGGCATTTGTAGGCAAATGGTCGAAATTGGAGAATATCATGCTAATTGAGATAAGCCAATCTCAAAAACTAAAGGACGAATGATCTCGCTGATAAGCGGATGAGGACATATAATGGGGGGTGGGAGGGGCTAGCATTAGGTTTAGGGTTAGGTTTAGAGTTAGGCTAAGGAGAGCGGCAAGAATGAAGGAAAGAAGGACTGTGTAGAGGGAAAAGAGGGGTGGGAGGGGTTAGGGGAGGGGAAAAATAAAGTAAACATCATTACCCTATGTAAATGTAAAAAAATAAAAAAAAAACAATAATAAAATTATGGCATTTGCAGGCAAATGGATGAAATTAGAGAATATCATGGTACGTGAGGTAAGCCAATCTCAAAAAAAAAGGAAGAATGATCTCACTAATAAACAGATGATGTCACTTGTAGGTGGTGGGAGGAGACCAAGAATGGAGGACGGAGGAACTATATAGAGGAATATGAGTGGTGGGAGTGGTGGGTGGAAGAAAAAAGGAAAACAGAATGAATCAAAATCTATTATCCTAGGTAAATGTATGATTACACAAATGGTATGCCTCTACTTTATGTACAGAGAAACAAGATGTATCCCATTTGTTTACATTTAAAATTAATAAAAAAATAAAATAAAACCAGTGTTTTCTCAGCTCCGTTCTCTGGTTCCTGCCTGACTTACAGTAACTTTGGACAGTGGACTTTCTTGAGAGCTACACAGAGCTAACATTGCACTTTGCAGATGTGAAAAAGTTACATAGATATCCTAATCTCTGTAACATTCTTGAAAACAAAGAATAATGCTTACATAGTCTTTAACCTGATAATAAGGCATATATAAATAAAGATTGCTGATGAAACTCTTTAGATCTGCATTTCCATCAGAGAACACGGCACCATCTGATCTCAGTTTAATCTTCAAATTCTGTGTTTATAAATCTTTATTTTCTAATCTTCCTTTGCCCCTCACTGAGTTTGAGAATTTGGTCATACTAATCATAGTAAGATAGGAAAAATTAGCTTCAGAATTAGAATATTTTACATAAGATTTGGAAAGAGCCCTGCTTTGTGTGAGTTAAGGCTCTGCCTCACCCTGCTGCATGTTAGAAAGTCTCCAAAGTAAGCTAGACTTTAAATCATTTAAAGTTGTGTTCAAAGTTTGATGATTGTTGTAAAGATTACTGTGATCACAAACAGGGGATATAATGAATAACTCAGCCAAAATTCA
>JAHUXG010021717.1:0-29035 GCA_020740815.1 Sciurus niger
CAACAGCCTTAAGTTACTCTTTCACTAGTAAATCAGATGCAATTAGAAGAGAACTGTACAGGTTTATGCATCCAAACACAATTTTCTCCTATTCCTATCTACTACCTTCTCTTTTACTACTGCAGATAAACACTTGATGTCTTCAGCTAGAGACACTTCCTAATTCTATATAATACAGCTTATGCCACCCAGTGATTCAAGAATATTGCTCCAGAAATTCTTCTTTATTTCAGGTACCATTGATTATTCGTTCCTCACTGGAATATTCCCCAAATCATAGAATTATATTGCATTTAGAAAAAAGGAAACACTGTCTTGATCTCTCATATTTGAAGATCCAAAACCCACAATTTTTTCTTCTTAGCAAAACTCCTCATAAGAGGATACATTTGCTATCCAGTGTCAAAAGTTTCCCCTCCCCCTTGTTCTCTCTTCCACAGAAAGTGCTCTTAAAATTTACCAGTGACTTTAAATTGCTACATAAAATGACCCTTTTTAGCCCTCCTATCATTTGATCTACATATAGAGTTTGCTGGGGCCACATACATTTTAACTGTGCTTCTAGGGCAAGATTTTGCTCAACTTTCAGTTACTGCTTTGATTTCTTATGCATTCTTTACTTTTGATTCATTGTACACAAATGGGGTACAACTATTATTTCTCTGGTTGTACACGAAGTAGAGTTGCACCATTTGCGTAAGCATATACATACCTAGGGTAATGATGTTTGTCTCATTCTATTATTTTTTCCTTCTCCTCATCCACTCTTCACCCCCCATTTTCCTCTATACAATCCATCCTCCATCCATTCTTGAATTCCTTACTTTTAAATGCTGGGATGCCCCAGGATTCTGTCTTCTAATTCTTCCTTGTTTAGTGGTCATGAATATGGTGAGGAATCTCGAATTTATTTTCCCAGCTTTATCTAGCTAAACTCATATATCAAAACTCTAATCCTACACTTTCTAGCTCCTGCTTTTGGGAAATCTCTTTGTCTTTCTGAAACTCATTTTTCCCAACTCATGGACAGTTATAAGTAGTAATATATCCTTGGTAGAAATTTTAAAAACTACTATACTCACTTGTTGCATGCAAACACTCAATTGAGTCTATTATTAATTTTAAAGTTATTTTTAGTATCATATACACATTTATAACATTATTTCAAGTAAAAAATGCAACAGTTTACAATTATTATTGTTGAAACTTCAAGACTAATGAAAGTCATGTATTCTGTCCATTAAAGTCTATCTTATGATAAAAACAAAATGAAAAAGTTGTAACATGATAGGACATTTCCCAATGGATCATCAATATATAAGTTAATTAATAAAGCATCAGGAAAGATTGATGTCCCTGGAGAAAGTGATGGAGCAGTTCTGTGCACTAGTGATAGAATCTGGTCTGTGGGGATGCTCATTTGACAAGTCTGCAGAAGAAATTATTGCTTCAATATTTATATCTCTATTTCTCTGTGTCTAATTTAATGACTCATTTAACATGCTTGTAATTCCTGAGATAATATTAGAAATCTGTTTTATAATTATGCTTCAGTTCTTACATGGTATTTAAATTCTAGGCCATTATATATTACAGATCTACTGAGGTGATAATTTGAAATTTAACCCCTTATTGGCTAAAATTTACTAATGCCAAATAGTAATAGATAGCACATCACAATAAAATATTTTTCATTTTTCCAAAGTGTAAACCTGCCAGCAAATTTTTCCTGTGCCATGTAAATCACATAATGATAAACATACCAATGAACTCTAGAAATAGAATTGCCTCTGGAAGCTAGTCCTTGTCTGCAAAACATTTGAATAAAAAACTTCATTTCATGATTATCTTCAGAGGTCATATGCACACTATTGAGCTAAGGCACCTGAATTTCATTACATCCTTGACCCAGAAGCCAATTAAAAGGTAGTCTTGATTGCAATGACACATACACATTTCATAGCTACTCTTTGGGAGACAAGAGTCAATTAAAGCTATCCACTATAATAGAAAGTACTGGTTTTGCTACAGAATTGCCTATGCCTTTAGAAAAGTACACAGAATGAGGTATTCTGTGCCATTCAATATTGTTACAACTTTTAAAAATATACTAGTTATCTACAAAATACATTTACAAAATTACAACATTACCTAAAATGTTTAATTATTCTACAGAATATCAACATAATCCTCTAAGGGCTGCCTTAGAAGTTAAAAGAAGTTACTTATGGTAACTTCAGAAGGTCTGTTGAAATGGTCTGCTAACTCCAGACTCTAATGACATTCAACAATAATGAGTTCACCTCTATCTGCAGTGAATATGTTAGCACTGCCTCCTTCCATATATTTGCACATATTTCTATCTGTTTCATCAGAAAATAGAAATCTGAATTAATTGAGGTATAATGAAAGGAAAATTTCATGGTCCAGAAAGTCACAATCCAGTCACTTGATTTCTTCAGGTGCCAATACCCAGAATTTTCTTCAATTGGTCATGGAAGCTTAATGGTCTCATAAAACAAAGTCTGGAGAGTTTTGTTTTACATTAGTATCTTTTTATTTATATTTTATTGGTGCTAAACTTTCTAATACTTTGTTCATACATTGAAGTGTATTATTTTTAATTAGGAAACATACAATCTTGGTGTGGAGATGGCCAAAAGAAAACACAAATTGTAGCAGGAGCTATAATTTCCCCAATTTCTTTTCCTCAATTCTTGTATTTGCTATCTTTTTTTCTCCCTGCCTGCCTTCCTGTTTTCTTCCAGTACATATTGCAGATTTAATTATTGGGAATTTCTTCATCTGTTGCATACTAGTTTGATGATACCCTTTTGCTATGTCAACCTAAATTTCCCTTTGGGAATCAGTACTGAGAACCATTTTGCAATTTCATGATCTAAATCTCCCAAAGAAAGAAAAGGAGTTTTCAGCTTGCACAGATAGACTAAGTGCAAGACATTGCTAAGTTTGGACATTGCTAATGAGGGGGCCCAGCAAAGACCCTAAGAATATATCTACTTGGCCACTTCAAGTAGAGATTGTTACCAACAAGATTGTCTTCATAACAGCTCATTCAGTCGTGTGGCCCCCGTTGAGAAGATAGAGCAAGATGAAATCTAGCATAGAGGTGAAAGTTTAAGGGAAAAATTTCATAGGTCAGGAAGGCTCACTTTTTCATTATGACAGTGTAGAAAGCATACAGTGAAAGAGAGTGAAAACTCAGAAAATGCTTAACCTTTCATTTGAGTTAACAGTCACAGGTATAGAAGAAACTCTTACATTATAGACAAAAAGAAAAAACTGTGAAGTGAGGTGTGAAGAAAAAATTTCTCAGATGATGACGGGACATTTAGGGATTCTATGGTGAAAACATGCAGGTGGACAGATGGGCATCTAGTAAGAAATATGACTTCCAGAAAGGCCATTTTTAAGAGTGTAGTTCAAATAAGACAAAAACAAAGACCCTTGAGGATTTTAAGCTTGAAATATCAATGAATTTTGAATAATCACCTTGGCCCTTAAATGATCAATAAATATTGAGTGAAAAATTAATGGATAGCATTTTCTATTTCATTACTAGTAATTGATCTGTTTTTGCATAAATCCATCCTGATTCAGTTAGGGTAGGTCATATGTCTTTAGAAATTTGTTGATGTCTTCAAAATTTTCTATTTTATTGGAGTATAAATTTTCAAAATAGTTTCTAATTATCTTTTGTATTTCTGTCATGTCCATAGTGAGATCTCCTTTTCCATCACATGTTTTAGTAATTTGAGTTTTCTCTCTCTTTCTCTTTGTTAGCATGGCTAGGTGATGGATCTACTGAAAGAGAAATTAGGAAAAATATCCCATTCACAATAACCTCAAAAAAAAAAATTGGAATCAATCTAACAAAAGAGGTGAAAGATCCCTACAATGAAAACTACAGAGCACTAAAGAAAGAAGTTGAAGAACTTAGAGGATGTAAAGCCCTCCAATGCTCCTAGATAGGCAGAATTAATACTGTCAAAATGACCATCCTACCAAAAGCATTATATAGATTTAATGCAATTCCTATTAAAATCCCAATGACATTCTTCATGGAAATGGAAAAAGCCATCATGAAATTCATTTGGAAAATAAGAAACCCAGAATAACCAAAGCAATCCATAGCAAGAAGAACAAATACCACACCTTAAATCATAACAAAAAAGGCATAGTAACAAAAATGTCATGGAACAAAATTGGTAGGAAAACCGATACATAAACCAATGGTACAGAATAGAAGACACAGGGACAAACTCATACAAGTAAAAAAAAAAACAAAAACAAAAACAAAAACAAAAATACATTGGAGAAAAGAGAGCCTCCTCAACAAATGGTACTGGAAAACTGGAAATCCATATGCAGCAAAATGAAATTAAACCCCCATCTCTCACTCTGCACAAAACTCAACTCAAAGTGGATCAAGGACCTAGACATTAGACCAGAGACCCTGCACCCAGTAGAAGAAAAAGTAGGCCTAAATTTATACTATGTAAGCCTCGGATCTGACTTCCTTAACAAGACTTCTGAAATTCAAAAAATTAAGATCAATAAATGGGATGGATTCAAACTAAAAAGCTTCTTCTTTGCAAAGGAAACAAACAATCAATAATGTGAAGAGAAAGCCTACACAATGGGAGAAAATCTTCACCACATGAAGCTCAGATAGAGGATTAATCTCTAGGATCTTTAAAGAACACACAAAAAGTTAACACCAAAAAAAAAAAAAAAAAAAAAAACCCAAATAACCCAGTCAATAATTTGGCTAAGGAACTGAACAGAAATTTCACAGAAGAAGAAACACAATTGATCAACAAACACATGAAAAAATGTTCAATGTCTTTTTTAAAAAAATTTTAGTTGTAGGTGGATATCATACATTATTTTTTATGTGGTACCGAGGATTGAACCCAGGGTCTAATGCATGCTAGGCAAGCATGCTACCACTGAGCCACAACCTCTAATGTTTAATATCTTTGGCAATTAGAGAAAAGCAATAAAAACTACTCCAATATTTTGTCTCACCCCAGTCAGAATGGCAATTATCAAGAATACAAAAAACAATAAATGTTGGTGAGGATGTGGGAAAAAAATCACACTCAAACATTGCTGGTGGGAATGCAAAATTGGTCCAACCATTATGGAAAGAGATATGAAGATTCCCCAGAAAACTTGGAATGGAACCACCATTTGGCTCAGCTATGCCACTGCTCAGTTTATACCCAAAGGATTTAAAATCAGCATACTACAGTGATGCAACCATATCAATGTTTATAACAGTTCAACTCACAATAGCTAACTATGGAACCAACCTAGGTGCCCTTCAACAGATGAATGGATAAAGAAAATGTGGTATATATGTGTGTGTGTGTGTGTGTGTGTGTGTGTGTGTGTGTACATGATGGAATATTAGTCAGAGTTAAGGAAGAATGAAATTATGGCATTTGCTTGTAAACTGATGGAGTTGGACAGTTTCATGCTAAATGAATTAAGTCAATCCCAAAAAGCCAAAGGCCAAATGTATTCTCTGATATGTGTATACTAATTCACAATGAGGGATTGAGAGGCTAAGGAAGAATAGAGTTACTTTATATTAGATAGAGGGTAGTAAACAGAGGAGAGGAGGCATAGGGGTAGGAAGAACAGTAGAATGAATCAGACATTATTTCCCTTGTACATATATAACTATAGGACTGGTGGTATTCCATATTACATACAATCAGAAGAATAAGGAATTTACTCCATATGTATGGTGTATCAAAGTGCATTCTACTGTCATGTACAACTAATTAGAATAAATAAAAATAAATAAAATAGATATAGTTAAAAAGTACAAAACATGTTGAATCTATATTAAAATAACTTTTGTTTGGGGAAAAACAAAAGGAAGTAAATGGTATTTCCAATATTCTCTTATAGTAGCAAATTCCCCTGGTTCCCTAAACCACTGGTATATTACCATTAAATAGGTATAAGCATTATATATATTTAATAAATGTACATACTATATGCTGTAGTCTGTGTAAAGTCAAAAGGCCTAGTTAATATTATTAATTTGACTTGCTTATGTAACTAGTTTTATAAGGGTAATGAAGGTACAGAAGGAAACACTGGATGCACTGTTGGATTAGATTTTTCGTTCTCATTTTTTAGAGCTTGAGAATTGAGGTCTTAATCCCACCAGGTACATGTCTTTATGCTCATTCTTGAAGAACCAAATGGGCATGATGTTTTTGCCCTGTGAAATGTAGATAATTTTCCATCATATGTTCTTTCTTTGGGGATTTTTGCTGATTCATAGATTTCATTATCATTTGCACTATAACTGTAAAGAATCTAGAACATCTTCCTGAGGATTTTCTAATGAGGTTGGTTCAGATTTTAACATTTCTATAAAATGCAGTATGCCACACCATTATTAGTTTCTTAAGTATGGGTAAAAATATTCCTTGACTAATTAAAAATTGCAATAGATTTTCTGCCACAGAGTCACATTTCAGGAAACTCAATTTTCTTAATTAAGCCCATCATCATTTTGCAAATAGAGGATGCTGCTTTTGTCATTTGCCTTTTACTTTACCTAATAATTTATTATCATTTAAGATACTTTGAATGATGTAATAATTTCCATTATTCTATCAAAAAACTGAATTATTTATATCTTACTATACTTATTTTTCATACTATATATTTGAATTCAAAATACAAAAATGTTGTAGAGAATTGCCAAGACATGTCAAAGATATTTTAGCAGTAATTTCAAAAATTAATAATTTTCAAATTTTATCAGGTAGGAAACACATTGAAGATCTTATAAACATTAACTCTGATATAGAAATATGTATTTATTATTTAATCATTGTTTTCCTATCTTTTTCAATTAATTAAAGGAGAATTTATATTTTTGTCATTTAGAAAGGATTAAATTACATGTATTGCTCAAAGTCAGAATAAATGCACTATAAAATGAAACAGGTTTTTATGTCTCATGTAATGTAATACTAGAACTTAATATTTCTTGATTTCCTTTTAAATGAACACAAAAATAACTATGATTATAATTTATAAGTCACAGTGAAAGATCAGCAATGTAGTTATTAAGAGTTCAAGTTTTGCCATTTTACATTAGTAAGTAAAAAATATATATGTTATTAACTTGTTCCAAAGCCCAAATCATACTGAATACCACATTTCAGATAAACTGTAGTGAGTGTAGAGGGATGAATGATAACTCAAAAACATTGGATAATTTAACGTTTTATTATCAAGTTCAGCTTGTTATGTGAAATTCAAAACAGAAAGCAAAAGATTTGCTTAAGTTATGCAGGGTTGGAACTTCCTTTTTATTCATAAGACCTTATAAATTTCCCTGTTTTCTTTAGGTAATTATAGTGTCTGGTGTTGGCCATGTAGCTTATATTAGTTAGAGCTGCCCAGAGAAACAGAAAGAGTATGTCTATGTATGACTCTGTGTGTGTGTGTGTGTGTTAAAATATCTCACACAAATTGGGCTGTTTTAATCTATGAGCTCTATCCATGTATTCAATTAACCATGGATGGAAAATATTTTTAAAAATGTGTATGTACTGAACATGTACAGACTCATAACTGTTGTCATTATTCCCTAAAGAATATAGTATAACAACTGTCAATCACCATTTACATGGTTCTAAATATAAATAATCTAAAGATGATTTCAGTATACAGAGGACATGTATTGGTAATATGTGAATTCGATATAATGGAATTGATAATCAGTGGGTACAGTGGGTACTGCTATCTGCAGGGAATCTTGGAACCAGTCCCCTGCAGATACCAAGGAACAATTAGGAAAGATGAGATGAGAGGCCATAGTTTAAGCAGGCAGGCAGGAAACAAAAGGGTCAAATTACTTATTTTTTCTTTTGTCTTTTTAGGTCCTCAGTGGTTGGTTGATACTAGCCCACATGGGAGATGGTGACCTACTTAGTACTGAGTCCAGTGATTCCAATGCTAATCTCACCCAGAAACATTCTCACAGGCTCACCTAGAGAGGTTGCTTAATCTAGGCAACTCACTAGTCAGGTTGACACATGAAATTAGCTGCTACATGGTTATAACTTTGTGCCTGAAAATTAGGGTATTCAACTATTTAAATGGCTGTCCTATAAAGTCAGTAGCTTGATAAGAGTGGGCAGGTGGTTAGTACACATGTAATGGAGATAAAAACAGGAAAAGTGATTTTGTAGTCCACAAACTGCAAATGTACAATTCCAGAATTGCTCTATAAGGAAAATGTGTTGTAACCCATATTACTGACTAAAATTAAGGGCCTAAAATGATGTCAAAATTACATTGTTTATACCCTGTTAGTAGAGCCTTGAATTTAAAAAAATAAATAAAATTTTTGGGAAAAAGCTACAGGGAACAAAATCCTTGTTCAGGGTTAGTTCACAGTTTGTTCCCTGAGCAATCAGTCCTGGACTTTCCAGGGCTTTGAATTTATTTAACGTTCTGCTATCTCCACCTTGAAATGCTTAGTAATATTATAAGAAGAGTGCCCACATTTCATTTTTCACTGAGCCCCCCAAATTATATAGTTAGTTCTGCAATTATTCAGACATTTATGAAAGCAAGTTTATGTCCAAGTATCTTTTATGATCTTTCCAATATAAAAATTGTCATAGTGATCCACTGTTTTACGGTTAATGACAATGTTGTCTGAATTTCTCCTTAGTACAATTTCTAAAATATTTATTTCTGTAATGAGGATGTGTTTATTAGTATAAACTGGACACCATCTCTTACTGTTTTCTAGCACTGTTTCTTGATGTTTTTAAAGAATGTTGGATAGAAATATCAGGGAAAATATTTTCCTGATCTGAAACTTTATCTCATATATTTCTTAATCTGATTCATTTAAGCATAGATCTTTTTAAATAGAGAAAATATCATTCCTGAGATTTTTGACTAAGTTTCAGTGCTTTTACAATGATTAGTATATTGAAAATTATTCCAAAACAAAATGTTACCTTGAGAGTACCCAACTGTGTCCATTACTTAATGAATTTAATAATACATAAAATAATATTTTAATATATATTCCTATGCTAATATTTTCATAAATAAATGGGTGAAGTAGACAGCATAGTGGAAAATAATTCTATTCCAGGAAGTCATCATTTCTCGAGTCAATATTTCATATTATTCTTTCATTGTATGCCAAAAAAACTCTTGGTGGAAATAAATCATGACAATCTTCCTCAAGGTTTTCCACTTCCCACTAATGTGTTTTCTGATGGGTGTCTCATTAACTAATTAGTTGAATAAGTCATTTGTTATTTTATATTCATTTGAGAAATAATTTCTGAAATTATACTCTGTGATAATCTTTATTCTGTATACTAGAGATGCAGAAATTCTTTGAAGGATTTAGTCATGAATGGAATCAATATTTATTGAAAGTCTAAGATTATATTAGACTATGTCAGCTATGCTTCAACAGAAACAGTAGGATATTTATAAATAACCAGAGAAGTACTATAGGGATTTGAATTTTACTCAATGGTGTGGTCTGGTTAAGAAGGTTATACCAGGCTACTTTGGGTTTTTTTCTTTGTTAGTTTTTGTTTGGTGCTATGCATACTGATAAGAATGGAAGTTGGATGTAAATTAGGGGAATTAGGCACAGACAGGCTATTCTGGAAATCAAAAGTTCAAACTGGAACCTGCAATGGCATCTCTTCACTTATAAGCCTCCAACTTGATGATGAGGATTTTCTGCAGGTTTAGCTCAGGTCTTATATAACTCTGGTCCCAAGAGTTGGAGAGACCTACCTTAAAATTCTGGTAGGAGCTTTAGGAGGTGTGAAGCCAGCTGTTTTCCTGTGCCAACTAGCAGAGGTGGCAGATGAATGACAATGATATGCTTCGTTTTCACTCTTCATTGGCCTCCCAGTGTATAAGCATGGCTGTGGCTTTACTCATCCTTCCAAATCATGAGTAAACTGTCTATTGCATCCTGTGCTAATTCATGAGTATGCAGGGCAGCAGACTCTGGGCTATTCATTTCAGTTTATATAGTCTGTCATAGTGAAATTCACATCACAGACATTGAAATTCACCTACAGCAAGAAGTGTGGTGGCAATGAAAAACAAGTAAGATATGGTATCAGCCCTCAAGGATTTTAATATTACTGGTTTCTTTCTCAGAAAGGGAGAAAGTAGATTAACTATTTTAAAGAAGGCAATTGTTTTGAAAGTCTAAAACTGATCTAAGTATCCTCTCCTTAAATTAATGCCTTTAATGCTAGACTGGTCATGCCTCTCTCCTCTAAGTCTCAGCTCCTCTGATTTCCTGGGTAAATTCTAAAATTCTCCTGGAAAGGTATAATTTTAGTAGGTTATCTTTTCCCTGTTTTTGGATTATAGTTCCTTTATTCTGTTGATGCTCATCTTTGAATTGGTTTCTCTTTCCATATTATTTTTCATGAATTGTTTATTGTTCTCATCTTCTGCACTCCCTTTTCTGGCTTTATACCATTGCTATATATATTATGAACAAAATTATTATCTGTATTGTTTTATAAGAATACAATTTGGGAAGAAGGATAGAGGTAAATGAAGGTTTTCAGGCAACCACCATAAAAAGTCTTAAATGTGTGTGTTTTTAAACTTAATATCAGCACAAAAACAGGTTAATCATTGTTTAATAAAAATTGCAGATTGTTAATATTACTGATAGTGGGGGGGGGTAAAGGACAGTCATTGTAGGTAATGAAAGATCAGGTCAGATGGGAAAGATGAGTGCTGGTTCAAAAGGAAATAAAATGCTAATACCTTCAGGACACTTCTCCCTCCCACAACCTGTCGCCAAGGTTACCTGCCTCCAGGGAAATATTGCTCCCAAAAAAGAGTTGTTAATGATTGGGCTGCTCCCTTCCTGCCTGTACCTCTGAGCATCTTCATTCTCACCCATGGATCACTCCTCCTTTTGGTCACTCCACATTTTGGTTATTTAGGCACAATAAGGAGAGAAGGGGAGCATGAGAACAAAGGAAATCTAAAATCCATAGAAGTGGGGACACTCCCTCTTTCCAGTCACCAGCCTCCATCTTGGACCCCCTCCTGTGCCTCTGTGGAGTAGACTCTGTTTCTCTCTCTCTCTCTCTCTGTTTTATCCTTTAAATAAAACTTTTTGCTCTTGCTTGGCATTTCTCAGGTGTTCAGTCTTTGATACTAGGGAGATGGACCTGGATTCTGAACGATTCTCAAACACCAGTATCAGTTGTGTCATCAAGGGTGTCATTTTCAAAGACAAAAGTGGAATTAGTAGTAGTACAGGATGATTACAATGAAATTTTTGTATTTGGTACTTTTGCACAGATTACATTTGCATTTTAATTTATATTATTTCTTTTTTTTTTTTTTAAGATTTGTTCTAATTAGTTATACAGGGATCAAGTGGTGGTTCCCTTCCAAGTTTTCTGAGGAATCTTCAGATTGCTTTTCATAAAGTTTGCACCAATTTGCATTCCCACCAGCCATGTATGAGTGTACTTTTTTAATTTATATTATTTCTAATGATGGTGTCAGAAATTACTCAGGGCATAATTATTTTTTTCAGTTAATTCTGTAAGAACTACACTGTAAGAAATGCTGATAAGGGGTCCAATTAGAACTTTCTATATTAATATGTTTCAATTATCTTTGATTTCCTACAATAGAATGTGTGCCATATACATAAACACACATGTAATTGCTCACATGTGTATGTGTTCACATATATCTTACAAGTAACAAAAATTTGGTGATTTAATGCACTTAAGTCAAAACTTTGAGATTTTTCTTAAGAGTAGCAAAGTGATTTTTAAATGAATATTTCATTGTTATAATGAAATATGGATAAATTACAGTGATATCAAGTAAACGATTATACATAACAAAAGATGAGAAATTTGGTTTCAGATTGATTTATTGTCAATTCTAATATATTTAAATAATATATGCCAGTTATATTTACTCTCTAATATATTAATAAATTTAAAAACAAGCAGTGGGTTTTATTTTACTTAAACCTGTAACTACACTAACTCACACACTTTTTTTGTGCATAAGTGATTTCCAAATTGTGACTTTAACCTGATCAAATGTTTCCTTTTTTCCACAGCACCCACAATATCACATATTTATATTTATTGCCTGTTTCCTCTCAACTTCTAATAGACAGCAAACCCTTAAAGGAGATGATACTTTTTGTATTTTATTCCTTGGTAGAATCCAAGAATTAGAAAAATTCCCACTACTCATAAGTATTTGTTTAATAATTGAATTTTATATGCTGTAACAGTACCTGTTTAGTTCTGATAGTTAATATATTCCTACCTACTCAACCAAAAACAGAGGTAATGGTTTGCCCTGTACTAACCTGACCACTTGCTAAACAAGATCCAAATGAGAAATATTTTGAAGGGAGAGCTGTGAGAGACATTACTGTGGAAACTAGAGATTTAAAAAGCACTAATTACCTATCATTCTTTCTTACATTTGAGTAGATAATCAAAGCGAAGTAAACACCTGGATAGATTCACCAACAAGAAAGTTAAAGAACAATGCAACAAATTTAAAAATAAGAAAGAAAAGAAATTTGATAAGAGAAAGTAAAAGAGAAATGAGAAAAATTTAAGAATAATATCTCTAATGTAGTTTCAGAGGATAGTAGGCTTTCTGGGTAAGACTAGATAATATACGAAAAGAAAAAAAAAATGAAGATCTTTTAAGTTCCTAAAACAAAAATATTTAAAATCCAAAAAAATAAATTGAGGAATGTGGGTGTACATGACTCAGTGAAATAGTATTTTTTTTAACAAACTTGAGGACCTGGTTTAATTCACATCATTGTAAAAATAAATAAATAAATAAATAAATAAAATAAAAAACTATTAAATTTATGTGTGTTTGTAGGCACAAAGCTCATTTTAATCTCAAAATATTTGTACATTTACAGATCTCACATGATTTGCTTTGAGTAATTTTCTAGCAGTAATTTATTGCTATATGTATGTCTTATTTACATGACTTTTTTTTTTTTTTTTTTTTTTTTTTTAAGAAGAGTAGTTAGAAGAGCTCCTGTGAGAGAAAATAAGATCTTGAGTTTCAGCCAGCCCTTATGATGGAAAGGAAAGAATTTGAATTAAATTGGGAAATAAGATATTTATAAATGAAGATTAATTAGAGTGTAAGGAAGAGGAAAATCAATTTAGGGATTTCTGGATTAATATGCTTCAATTGTCTTTGATGTCCTGAAATAGAGTATGTGTGCCTATATACATACACAAAAGTAATTGTTTACATTGAGCAATCAGGTTATTTGAGATGAGGCATGAAATTAGATTTGGCTTGTAGTTGAAGATATAAAATGATTTTAGTTATTTTAGTGAAAAGTGTAAAAATTTGAATTTTGAATATTGATAGTGTTATTGGACATAATTTAAGAAATTCTAAAGCAAGAGTTTTTTCAATGTTGTCCACATGAGAAATGAAAGCAATTAAGGGGGAAAAAACCCATGCATTTAGTGGTTAAATTTCTGTAGCATTATTTATGTGACAATAATTTATATAATTTATTTATATATGTTATATGTAAATATATGATTTATGTGTAAGGAATTTATATAAATTCATTTCACTTAGAAAAATTAACTTACTGTCAGGTAGAAGTAAGTTGTAGCACTGAAACTTATGTCTTAATAATTAAGCATAGATTATGAACTTTCTATTATTACATGCAAATTTAGATTCATCATCACTTAAAAGAATAGTTATACAAAGCTGGTTGCAAGTGTTATTTTATATCAAAACCAGCTTTGCATTTCTGGGTAAAGCAGGAGAAGAAACAGCTAAACTGAGAATAAAGAGCTACGTATTAAAGAGAAGAGTAGGTACAACCAATGATACTATTAAAAGTTAAGTAAATATGCACAGGTGATTAGGACAAATTTACTGAAAGTTGCTCAGGGAATTAGATAATATATTTTCTATGGTAATTTTGTATTTTATCATTTGTTCTTCCTGTATATTTATTTTGAATTTCTCAGGGGCTATCTTTTCCAATATGTTAAAAAGTACAAAGGCTGGCAACTACTGGGAAATGGGCAATACAGTTACTGAGAGAAAAAGCAAGACTGGAACTATGATACTATTAAGAAAATAATATGAAAAAAAATTAAAAATGACTTCCAAATGCCTATTTAAAGGATCTAATTTCTATAATTCTGTCATAAATAACTAGAGAATTGATTTGCTCACATTTACTATAAAATTGAAGAAAAAATTAAATTAAAAAATCATTGAGTTTAGTGATTTGATGGATGATGTGAACCCCAAGGGGAACAGAATAAATGTTGTCTTCTGACAAAACTTCAGAGAATTAGAATGAATGGTACATCATATCCATTTCTCTCTCTTATCCAGATTTTAGTGTTCTCCTCTTGAAATCTAGAAGCATCTTATATGTTGGAATTCCTATTACATATGTTTTTCTTGGGACCAATTATTATGCTTTCTGGTAGGTCAATTAATTCACCAAAAGGCCAGCAGAATATTGACCCATGGGATGATTTTATTCTAGCCTCAAACTTGTTGCAAATTATTATTCCTTCTTTCTAGAGTATAAGACCCTTGTATCTTAATATGAGTAATTTCTCAATATTCAGGTCTAAATTCAAATTCAGTGACCCAAGGTGATTTTTCTTTTAATGATTCCTTCTCAATCTGATTTCTTCTAGAGAATTATGTCCTCTTGCACAGAGACATCTAAAGCCCATTAAATTCACTTCTCTCCAATGATACAGACTATGACAACTGATGAACCCTCTTGAGAGTACTTGAAAAGTTGCAAACATCATTCCTTGTGTTGTCTGACTCAGATAAGGAAATCTCTCTGAGATAGGACTTGTCTTCTGCACTTCTTCACTCAGGTGAGGATCTATTTTCTACTTCACTAATTTTCTTCAGTAGACTTATCAATACTTGAATTTATATTTTATTTTGTACACATGCTCATTTCATATCCAAACTCAATGAACTGTAAACAACAGAAAGAAGTGAGATGTTTCATTTACTGTTAAATCCTTAGTAGTAACTAGTAGGTACATAGCATATTACTAAATGGATCCTAAATATTAGTTAAGATTTCTTCTGGGATGGGGACAACCAATTGCTATCATTTGGACATTCTCTAAAGCACAAACCTAAAATGTCAGAGAGTTGCAATATTATTACTATTAGAGTACTACTGCTATGAGATTTCATTACAGTTACAGAAATAAATTCATCTTATTGTTTTCTTCCTGGCAATACTCAATTTTCAACACACAAAATTTGTGAGGGTGAGAAATTTTAGGCCTAAAACATAACATAATTCAGGTTAGAAAAAATAAAATTCTGAGAGATTATGTTGGTGTAAAAATGTGTAAACTAATTGTACTATAAATTATTTGTTGATAACTTAGAGTACATTTTAAGTGCTTTAAAATCATTTAAGTATCATTGTACAATATTTTTCTTATTAACTAAAATTGTTAGGCGAGGAGATAAGAGTGATAGATAAGTAACACATAGCAGACTTCTAGTCGATCTATTTCTTTTTGGTTTCATTTATTTGTTTCAGGAGAAGCAAAGCTTTCTGTAGTATCCAAAAGATATGGTGCTGCTATGATCATTGATTTTGAATCCTTTGTCTGAAATTACTTCATTACACATAATAGAATAGTTGTGTCAACTAGATTTAAAGATTTTACCTAATTATGTGGTGAAAGAAAATGAAATGTAATTTGTTTCCATTTGAAGAATCACATTTTCCAATTTTCCTTCAATGAACTATGTTGAGTTTCTATCTCTGCTTAATTAATTGTTGAATGTTATCACTCTAGGATCTTGGATTAGATACAGAACTTGAATTGTTTATATTCCTTTTATATACCATGCACACAACGGACTCTTAATCTAAGTATGTGCATCAGTTGGATTTTCATTACTATAATGAAATACTTGAGTAATATATTTATGAAGAAAAGATATTTATTTATCTCAGTTTTGGAGCTCAAAGTTCAAGATCAGATGGTTCCACAATTTCAGTCTTTGGTGAGGGCAGCAGTGGATGATGCATCGTGATTTGAGCACATTTGGAGCAAGGAATCTTATTACAACCAGGAATAGATAGCCAGCCAGGTGGGACCCAGGCTTGTTCCTCTTGTAGCAATCTTCTCTGGAGAACTGACTCAGTTCCATGAGAAATACCTTAATTCCTCTTGAGGGCACAACCTCAGTGTCCTCCCATTAAGCCCCATCTCTTAAAGGTTCCACAACCACCCAATAACACCATCATAGGAACAAAACCTCCCACACATGGACACTTGGAGGACCCTCAAATCATATTAAACTACAAAAGTATTTATGTTTACCCTAAGAATATTCATAGTTAAAATCCATTCCTCACAGTTAAATAGGATGAAATAATAGAGACAATGTATGCAAAGTCCTTTTCTTAGTCTATGACATGCTGTGAAGCTTCCACACAATGCATTTTTGAGTCTTGACCTTCATCTTGAATCTTCGAGAGTTACCCTTCTTTGGTGACTCATTTATTCTATTGAATGATGAGATGCATTTTCCCCATAAGGAATAGCTTCAGGGTAATCATGATCTAATTGCTATTGTCTGAAGCCTAATTTGTAGTGCAGTTCAAGCAAAGTTCTGTCAAGGACAAAATGAGGATGTCTCATTTAATTCATTATTTTGCACATCAAATATCTGGACACCTGAAGCATACCAATTGGACTGGTTAATATATATGTAAATTTTATTGAGGTTTAAAATCTTTTGCTTTTCTTTTCTCTCTCTCTCTTTTTTTTTTTTTTTTTTTTTTGGTTAGTGATATGAATGGTCATGATCAATATAATGTGATTTATTTGGCTTGTGAACAATGTATTTTCTTCCAACACACTAGATGTGTTTTAGGAAAGCTATTGACTTTTCTATGATAATTTAGTACTATTACTACCCTAAAATATTACCCATCCCCACTGTCCATCTTCTTAAGTTGTGTTGATTGGTGCCCCTATGAAATACATAGGTAGAAACAAAGTCTACTTATAATGAAATGTAAATATTTTACTGTATTTCCAAATAATTAGGAGGAGGTTTTAAAATCAATCACTTCTTAAAACTTCAGACCAGAATTTTTAAAAGAAAAAAAAAATTAAGCATTAAGGACTTAATATCCTTTTCCTACCCCACCTTTCTATTAGAAATATTTTATTTACCTAATATGCTGTGATTTTAAAATAAGATGAACAAAAAAAATCACTTACAGTATTACTCATTGAGTCATATTCTATCACCAAACAGAAATTTAACTTGAAACTTAAAAATAGTTTTACCATTACTATAGTCCACTTGATGAAGTTAGGACATTATAACATGCCAAGTAAACTTTTCCTTAAAAATATGTAATAAGTCTTCAAATAAGGTCCATATTTTAATTAACACATCACAAAGTACTAATTAATGACAGACAAGTGCTTGCTATTACCTGTTCCCATTATTCAAAATAGGACATGAACAGTTTTTGGCCTGTTGAAATATGACTCCAAAATACTGAACTTATTGAAATGTTCATGTTGAAATGTTAAAATATTATCTTGATTGTTATTCTATGCACTCCTTTTGGCCATTTCAATCCTATTTAAATCTGTCCTCCCTTTCTCAGAATTCCTCCTACAAAAGTAAATACACATTATACAAAAACTTATCTCTGATGGAAGCAAGGAATTAACACTTGCACGTAAGTGAATGGACTAGATAGAACTACATTCTATTTAGTAACTATTAGGTGTTACTGATTTATACAACCTATAATTTACATGCTTTGCTTGTGTTCAGAGCCCATAAACACAAAGTGTTTCAGACACTTGTCTTCCTTATCTAAATTTTTTTAAATTAACTTCATAATGAAAATTAAAAGCATTCTTTTTGAAATGATTACCATTCTGCTGATAGTTACTACATTGATTTGCTTTTTCAAATGCATGGAGCAGAGAAAATATATTTCTTTCTTCAATTGCATATTTATTTCCAAGTAATATTTCAAGGAGTGAACCCTCAGGATTCATAGAAGAACTTGTTAATAATATTTATTATACACTTAGGGTCAAATATACATAGGGCAGGAGAGAACTAATTACGTGAAAGAACCTTTCCTACCTCTGAATATGATGCAGTACCAGAGCATGTGATTTCTTTTAGAAATTGTGCAGCTGAAAAGTTTCAGTAGGAACCACTTTGACTGAAGAATTCGAGTGAATTATTGTGCTTTGGATATGAAACACAATGAAAATTAGAAGGAAGTTAAAAACATTTCATTTTAAAGCCTATTTTTACCTGACAAAATAGTACAAATCTGATAATATGCAAAAGGTTTCTATACATTAGCAGGAAGAAAACTTGATTATATGAGAATAGGACATGAAACCATTATGTCATTTATAATGGACAAGAAAACATATTATCCTTTCAAGAAGGAGCCAATTTAGTTTAGATCTTGTAGGATAAGCCAAAGAATTTGGATTCCTTCAGTATATGGCCAATTAAACTCCAGATATCCCCTTACAATTTTAGCTGCTTCATTTTAAGAGAAGTTGTAATACTTTATTTCCTATATAGTTCAAAGAGATTATGCATAAAAATAAAGGATTTGACATTAAATGTAGAAACACACATTGCTCTTTGGGAAGGGATTGAATTTATGTGTAAGGTGATACCATAAGTATGACTATATGTCTCTGTACTATAGCTATGAAAATTCAGGGAAAGCCTTGCTATTGAACCTCTCTGATGATTCTAATATGCTTAATGACTTTAGTTGTTTAATTTTTCTTCATTTCTGATCTGTCTTGTGTAATTTATTTATAACATATAGTTCTGTTAGTTCACAAATAACAAGTGGCTATTTATATTATTTTTAAGCAGTTCCTATTTTTCCCATTTCATTTTGTCCCTTTTATATTATTGACTATATGTTTATTGGTTGTAGCATTTTTGCTTTTTTGTAACTGTTGAATATTTAAAATGTTTTCATTGTAATGGTCTGAAGTATTCTTAGGAGTGATAAGAGAAACAAATATATAAACAAATGTATAGAGCTTTTAACAATAAGACAATATTTTCTTGTTGTAACAGGGACTATAGCTCTCTCTTGCTTTCCTTCTTTCCATTTCTTTCCTACCTCCCCCCTTCCTTCCTTCTTTTTGTAGATATTCTATATCAAAATCTCAGTGCATAGCCTAAGTAATATTTTGTCTCCTCAAATCATGTGCCTATGCATGATAGTCCAATGCTGTGAATATTATTTTTAAATAGTTTATTGCAGGCTAATCTTTCTCTATTCACTACTATTATAGACTGAACTATGTTCCTCCTGGAATTCATATATTGAAGTACATTCCAGTACCTCAAATTTGATTGTATTTGGAATTGAGGTTGTCAGAGAGACATTTAAGTTAAAATAAAGTTTTCAGAAGGGAACTAATCCAATTTGACTATAAAAATGGCAATAAGGACACAGACAATACAGAGGGTGGACTATCTGAGGACTAAAGAAGGCAGCCACTACAAACCAATGAAAGAGACCTTAGAAGAAACAGACTTGCCAACATATTGATATTGAACTTGCAGGTCTCCAGATTTGTGAGAAAATAAATGTCTGTTGTCTAAGCCACCAGGCTGTGGTATTTATTTATAACAGGCCTAGCAAAATAATACAACAATTTTGATGTTTTTGCATTTAAAGGTTATAACTACAGTAGGTTCCCTTCTTCTGCCCTGTCTCTACCTTGTATGAGACTGCATTCTTCTTAGGTTAACTTTTTTTCAAATGATTAAATCAAAAGATTATGAATTCAATTACAATTTCATTGGTACTAACGCTGCTCAAATCTTAATGTCTACTCAAAGACATCTTCAATGATTCACACATAAGATTGATTAATGAATGTATTCTTACTTGTTCCATGGGTTCCTCCAACTCAGAAGATCCTGAATGAATTCTTCATCTTTTCTTACAAACCTGCTAATCTGCTCACATTTTTCCTGTATTATTAAATGACAAAGTAATTCAAGAAGTAGACCAAGGTAGAAACCCGGGACACTAGTCATTCTTATGCCAAATGCACAATATCTTAAATGCTTTAATATATGATGTCTGGTTGAATATCCCTCAACCATGATTCTCTTCAGTAACTTTAGTTATTCTTGGAATGTCATCTTCATTTAATATTTAGAATTAGTTTTTGAACTTTCACAGAACTTAAGAACTCACTGCCAACCAACAAATCAACCAAATATTTACCAAATAAAAACTATTATGGCACTCACCAAGAGTGGCTGGGCTGGGCACAGTGGTGCATGCCTGTAATCCCAGCTGCTTCAGGAGGCTGAGGCAAGAGGATCTGGAGTTCAAAGCCAGCCTCAGCAACAGTGAGGCACTAAGCAATTCAGTGAGACCTGTCTCTAAATTAAATATAAAATAGGGCTGGGGATGTGACTCAGTGGTCAAGTGTCCCTGAGTTCAATCCCCTGCACCCTTCCCCACAAAAAAAGAAAAAAAATAAAAAAAAGGAGAGGTTGGGATGTAAATACCAATAGGGGAATAGATAAAAAATTATATCATAATAAGTCTTCTTACCATATACTTTTAATATACTTTAAATTGCAAAAATGCAAGTGATATTTATCTTCTTTCAACATGTTTATATTTTTGTGCGTAAATTTCTTACATTTTGTTGGATTTATTTCTGTGGACTTTATATTTTCATTTAAACTAAAAACTGTTATCTTTATCAAAGTGTATTTTCTAAATGACTACTACTGATTTGTGGAAATTCAATGTATTTTGTATTTTATTTATTTTTGATGTTGATATTTTGATTTTTCTGTATAGGAAAATATATAACCTACCTATATTCATACTTTTGGCTTTTCTGTTAAAAAAAAAAACTTTATGCCCATTATTAATGGTCAGTTATGTGCAGCATAATACTCCTAACTATAATGTTGCTGTTATCTGTTTTACCATTTTTAATTATAATGAAGTTCTTTCAGCTTTTTCCTGTGGTATTTACTAAAGGCTTTGTAATGGCATTTTGTTAGGTTGAAAAAGTTCCCTCTCTCTTTGGTAGCTAAGAATTTTTATCATGAAAATATGTTAGACATTTTTCAAAGCTATCTTATGCTTCTATTGATATAATTGTATGCTATTTGTTTTCCTTATGTACATTGTTAATCTATCATATTAATTTTTAGTATCAAGCAAACTGCACATGCTTAGAACTATCTTTGATTGTCTTTAATTTAATGACATTTGGTTAGCTGCCAATTTTCTTAAACCTCACTGATAACTTTAATTTTTTTTCACTTTAAGTTAAAATTTATTTATATAATATTGTTTTCATAAAAATTATTGAGAATAAGTAGACATTCAAATCCATGAAAAAATTAATATGGAATTGGATTATGTGTGTGAAAACTGCTTCTTATATTGAAACAGTAAAGATAGCATGCATTTGAGAGAAAGAGTAGAGTCAAGATCTAGTGTCTCCAGTTAAAATTCATGTAATTGGGGAACAAGTTTATGACTCACTTTTCCCAGCTAAAATATAAGGTTGAAAACGTTATTTACATGCATGTTTTAAAATTAAATATATTACTGAACACCATATACTATAACAGAATAGGTTGTAATTCTTTGTACATAAATATTCAATATATTCTATTGTTATATACAGATAAAATCTTGTGAAATTTAACTTGTGTATTTCAGTAAATCACATGAAACACTTTTTACACAAATATAAATAGATTTCCCCACTGATATCATTCTTCTATTATCTTTTCCATTTAAATGTGCATATATTAGAAATATATCTCCAGGAAAATCTATAGAAAAGAAAATAAATAATTGATAAAATGCATATATGTATAATAATTGCATGTTCCTAGAACTATAGTTTTATTAAATCCTTAATATTTATATTTTTTTGAATTTTCTTCTTAAGACAATTAATTTTATTTTTTCAATTACTTTAACATTTTTCAAATGCTTTTACAGTATATATATATATATATGAATATTTTAATACCTTTATTAGACTAAATGAACTTCTGCATCATCATCCAGATATAAAAATCAATATTAGGGACAAAGATTAATTTCACACAATATGAACAATAACTTGTTTTCTTTATTAGTGCATTATAGTCGTATATAATAGTGAGTCTCATTTTACAAATGCATATAACTTACTTTGCTTCATTTCGATCTCCCTAAAATTCTTAAATTCTGAGTGTGCATGAATTTCAGAAGAAAATTTGAAACCACAGAAGAAAGACACTAGCAGAAAGCAAGTTAGCAAAAAATGCTACCAACACTTTTTTATTGTATCCATTACTAACACAATGTTTACTATTAAAGAAAGAATAAAAAATGTTTAAGGGAATTGAAATGTTGACTCCTGTTATTTGATCATTAAACACTGCACACATATTTTATCATTGCATTATACCCATAAATTTGTAAGATTAACTATGATTACTGCAAAGAATATATATCTACCAATTTGATACAAATAATTTTTGGAAGTAGAGTATCCACAGATAAATAAATGTAATATCCTATACTGGCAACAAGGACTTCTGCAGTCCTTGATAAATTGAAGAACAAATCACCTGGTATTTTCTGTTTCCTGGGGTCAAGGAGACCTGCGAAGTGCATTTCAAGGAATATAAGCCTTCCTGACAACTCCAACTTTTGATTTTTTTCTAGGTGGTGAAATGAAAGCAAAATGATACCCACTATACCTCCAACATTTCTACTTCCTATGACACCAAAACAAATATCTGGAATCCTAAACCTGAAACTTAAATGGAAAATAAATTTACAATTAAAATACAAGCCTTAGTCACATTTTGAGAACTATGATTCTAAATCAGTTAAAAAACAGTCTAAGAGACTCTGAGTGTGGTATTTTAGGAACCAGCAATTAAAAATAAGGAAAAATGTTGTTGTCAAGATTCTTTTTCTAGAGCTTTGAGACATAATGTTAGGTCATTTAGTTGTTGACTTTTTATTTTTTTAATGTATGAGTTCAATGCAATGGACTATCCTCTTAGTATTGCTTTCAGAGTGTCCCAAAGATTTTGATATGTTGTGTCATTGTTCTCGTTTACCTCTAAAAAGTTTTTTATGTCTTCTGTTGTCATTGCATCATTCAGTATCATATTATTTAGTCCAGGTGTAGGAGTAGTTTTTGTTATTTATTTTATCATTGATTTCTAATTACATTCCATTATAAACTGATAGAATACAAGGTAGTTATCTCTATTTTTTTATTTACTAATGGCTTCTTTGTGGCATAGCGTATGGTCTATTGTGGAGAAGGATACATGAGTGGCTGAGAAGAAAGTATATTCACTCGATGAAGGATGAAATACACTACACATGTCCGTTAAGTCCATATCATTAATTGTATTAATTAGTTCTACAGTTTCTTTGTTCAATTTTTGTTTGGATGATCTAGCCAGTGGTGAGAGCCGTATGTTAAAGTCATCCACTATTATTGTGTTTTGATCTATTTGATTCTCATACTAGACAAAGGAGTCAAAAACATACTACGGAGAAAAGATAGCCTGTTCAACAAATGGTGCTGGGAATACTGGAAATCCATATGCAGTAAAATGAAATTAAATCTCTATCTCTCACCTGCACAAAATTCAACTCAAAGTGGATCAAGGACACAGGAATTAGACCAGAGACCCTGCACCTAATAGAAGACAAAGTAGGTCCAAATCTTCATCATGTTGGCTTAGGATCAGACTTCCTTAACAAGACTCCCAGAGCACAAGAAATCAAAGCAAGAATCAGAGTCAGCAAACTAATCGCTAACCGCCAGTGGAGCACTAGCTGCCTGCTGTTGCCTGGAAGTTCACTGTGACAGTACCTGCAGGTTTGATTACACGTGGCTGCTGCCATTTTGAGACAACAGCCAGACCTCATAAGACCCCTGACCGGACTGACTGAGTCACATCTCCAGGATCCCTCAGCCCGACCCATCACTCCCTGCCTCTGGGGCCCTCACATTGACTGACTGCTACCTGCCGCCATGACCCCCAGACCAACTGACTGTGCCCTATCACCGGGACCCCAGACCAACTGATTACACCCGGCCTCCAGGATCCTGCAACCACACCAAACACACCCGACATCCAGGACCTCTGCCTGACCAACCGCACCCCGCCTCCAGGACCTCCAGCTGACCACGTCCACACCCTGAGTTGCAGCTCCCCATTTGCTAACACATTTGAAGTCAGAGCAGCCATCTTGGATAATCCTGGAAGCCATAGCTCTGATCTTTAGGTGGGCAAATCCCATCCTGAGACACCTGCTGGAGACTTGAAGCTCAATGTCAGGTAGCTCTCATGCATCAGTCTACTGAACACTGGGAGGTTTCATTACTATATGACTGTTATACTTTAGATTTTCTGTTTTTCTCCTTATTGAAAAATTTTAAGTTTTTATTTCTTTACTTTTCTTGCTCTCTTTTCCTTTTGTTTACCTGTTCCCTCAGAGTCTCTTTCTCCCTTTTTTGCATGCTAACATTCAATTTCTTTCGATTACACTCTCACGCTTTCTATTATCTAGAACTTCTGTATATTCTTTTCTTATCCCATTAACAGCCACATTCACAGCTACATCCCTCTGCATCCTCTTTGTCCTCCATTAGAAACTGCAGACCTTATTGCAAACCTGTTTGTTTACAGAAGATAATATTTGAACTCATTCTGTTTATTATGATAATTTTGTTATTGTCTTCATAGGGGCTAATTGGTCTAGGATTGCAAGTGTCTAAATGGGGCACTGCTAATATTGTTCTCCCCTTAAAGAAAAGGTTTTGAAAACCTATAGGGCCACTATAAGCCTATAAGGGGAAATCTGCAATACTCCAGATCTGCACTGCTAGAGGGGAAGATACATGAACAACATGAAAAAACAAGGGAAGAAAATGATCCAAACAAATCTAGATTCTATATTAATAGAATCCAATGACAGTATGTTAGAAGAAATGTCAGAAAAGGACTTCAGATTATACATGATTAAGATGATTCGTGAAGCAAAGGATGAGATAAGAGAGCAAATGCAGGCAATGAATGATAATAACAATAAGCTGAAAGAGCAACTGCAGGAAGCAAGAGATCATTTCAACAAAGAGATAGAGATTTTCAAAAAAAAACAAATGGAAATCCTTGAAATGAAGAAAACAATAAACCAAATAAAAACAATGGAAAGCATCACCAAAAGACTAGACCACTTGGGAGACAGAACCTCAGACAATGAAGAAAAAATATTTAATCTTGAAAATAAAGTTGCTCAAACAGAGAAGATGGTAAGAAATCATGAAAAGAATCTCCAAGAACTATGGGACATCATTAAAAGACCAAATTTAAGAATTATTGAGATTGAGGAAGGCACAGAGATACAAGCCAAAGGAACGAACAACCTGTTCAATGAAATAATGTTGGAAAATTTCCCAAACCTGAAGAATGAAATGGAAAATCAAATACAGGAGGCTTACAGAACACCAAATGCACAAAATCACAACAAGTCCACACCAAGGCACATTATAATTAAAATGCCTAACATTCAAAATAAAGATAGGATTTTGAAGGCTGCAAGAGAAAAGCATCCAATTACCTACAGGGGGAGACCAATATGGATAGCAGCTGACTTCTCAACCCAGACTCTAAAAGCTAGAAGGGCCTGGAACAACATATTTCAAGCTCTGAAAGAACATGGTTGCCAACCAAGAATCCTATACCCAGCAAAACTTACCTTCAGATTTGAAGATGAAATAAAATCCTTCCATGGTAAACAAAAGTTAAAAGAATTTACAAACAGAAAGCCTGCACTACAGAAGGTTCTCAACAAAATATTCCATGAGAAGGAAATGAAAAACAACAATGTAGGTCAGCAAAGGAAGTAACTACCTTAGAGAAAAACAACTCAAAGGAGAAACCAAGCCAAGTCAAAAACCAAAAATAAGCCCAAATGACTGGGAATATGAATCATATCTCAATAATAACCCTGAAAGTTAATGGCCTAAATTCATCAATCAAAAGACATAGACTGGCAGAATGGATTAAAAAGAAAGACCCAACAATATGCTGCCTCCAAGAGTCTCATCTCAGAAAAAGAAATCCACAGACTAAAGGTGAAAGGATGGGAAAAAAAAAAACTACCACACACAGAGATACAAGCCAAAGGAATGAACAATCTAGTCAATGAAATAATATTGGAAAATTTCTTATGGACTCAGTAAAAAAGCAGGGGTTTCCATCCTTATATCAGATAAAGTGGACTTCAAGCCAAAGTTAGTCAGAAGGGATGAAGAAGGCAATTCATACTGCTTATGGGAACCATAAATCAGGAAGACATAACGATAGTAAATATTTATGCTCCAAACAATGGTGCATCCATGTACATCAAACAAATCCTTCTCAATTTCAGGAATCACATGGACCACAACACAATAATTCTGGGTGACTTTAATGTACTGCTGTCACCACTAGATAGATCTTCCAAACAAAAATCAACCAAAGAAATCATAGAACTCAATAACACAATCAATAACCAAGACTTAATAGACATATATAGAATATTCCATCCATCAAAGAGTGGATTCACTTTCTTCTCAGTAGCACAAGGAACCTTCTTGAAAATAGACCATATGTTATGCCACAAAGCAGTCCTTAGGAAATGCAAAAAAATAGAGATACTACCTTGTTTTCTATCAGATCATAATGGACTGAGAGTAGAAATCAATGACAAAATAAAAAACAGAAAATACTCCAACACCTGGAGACTAAATAATATACTATTGAATGAAACATGGATAACAGAAAACATCAGGGAGGAGATAAAAAAATTCTTAGAGGTCAATGAGAATGATGATACAACATATCAAAATCTCTGGGACACTATGAAAGGGGTACTAAGAGGAAAATACATTGCATGAAGTGCATTCCAGTAAAGAATGAAAAGTCAACAACTAAATGCCCTAACATTACAGCTCAAAGCCCTAGAAAAAGAAGAACAGAATAACAGAAAAAGTAGTAGAAGACAGGAAATAACTAAAATCAGAGCTGCAATCAGTGAAATTGAAACAAAAGAAACAATTCAAAAAATTGACAAAACAAAAAGTTGGTTCTTTGAAAAAGTAAACAAAATAGACAAACCCTTAGCCACACTAACAAAGAGAAGGAGAGAGAAAACTCAAATTACTAAAATTCATGATGAAAAAGGAAATACCATGACAGATACAACTGAGATGTATAACATAATGAGAAGCTACTTTGAAAATCTGTAATCGAACAAAATAGAAACTACCGAAGACATTGACAAATTTCTAGAGACATATACTCCTCCAAAACTGAACCAGGAGGACATACACAATTTAAACAGATCAAGCAGTGAGAGCCTTTCTAAATAGAGCCAGCCACAAGTCCCCGAGCCAATGGAGAGCTTCAATCCACAAGCAGCCTCTGGGATCAGGGCAGGGCAGCCAGAGACTTCTTCAGGCGGCTCTGCCCACTCCGGCCGCAGGCTCTTTCCACGGGGCGATCCTAGATGGTGGAGTAGAGGGGGACTGCATCCCCAGTCGCTCCAGAACCCAGAACTCCAGAAGGGGAGGCATTGAGAGACTTGGACATAAATAGAGTCACAGGGTGAGTCTCCCCCACTGGGCAAAACTTGGCCTGTGCGGCAGGCACAGATAGGGGTGGCTTATCAGAGCAGGGCAGGGCAGCTAGAGTCTTCCCAAGGTAGCCCTCCACACTCCGGCGGTGGGCTCCCCCCACACGGCCAGCTGCACGGTGCAGGCGCCCAATGAGAGCCTTTCCGCACAGAGCCAGCTCCAAGCCCTGGAACCAGTAGGGGGCTACGGGCAGCTTTCTTCAGAAGCACTGCATTATCAAGTTCCTCCAAGACTTCAGGCTACTTAAGGCTGGGAGGTGATACACTGGAAATCTACCGGGACACTATAAGCCAATAGAGAAAATCTGCAATATCTCAGATTCCCACTGACATCTGACCAATATGAGAAAACAAGGGAAGAAAATGTCCCAAACAAACCTAGATACTACATCAATAAAACCCAATGACAGCACAGCAGAAGAAATGTCAGAAAGGGAGTTCAGAATGTACATAATTAAAACAATCAGGGAAGCAAATGAGGAGATGAAAGAGAAAATGCAGGCATTGAAGGAGGAGATGAAAGAGCAAATGCAGGCATTAAATGATCACACCAATCAACAGTTAAAAAGACCAAATCGGGAAGCAAGAGATCATTTCAATAAAGAGTTAGAGATACTGAAAAAAAAACAAACTGAAATCCTTGAAATGAAGGAAACAATAAACCAAGTTAAAAACTCCATAGAAAGCATAACCAATAGGATAGAACACCTGGAAGACAGAAACTCAGACATTGAAGACAAAATATTTAACCTTGAAAACAAAGTTGGAACAAACAGAGAAGATGGTAAGAAATCATGAACAGAATCTCCAAGAACTATGGGATATCATGAAAAGGTCAAATTTAAGAATTATTGGGATTGAGGAAGGCTTAGAGAAACAAACCAAAGGAATGTACAACCTATTCAATGAGATAATTTCAGAAAATTTCCCAAATCTGAAGAAAGAAATGGAAAATCAAGTTCAAGAGGCTTATAGGACTCCAAATACACAAAATTACAACAGACCCACACCAAGGCACATTATTATGAAAATACCTAACATACAAAATAAAGACAGAATTTTAAAGGCCTCGAGAGAAAAGAATCAAATTACATTCAGGGGGAAACCAATAAGAATATCAGCAGATTTTTCAATCAGACCCTAAAAGCTAGAAGGGCCTGGAACAAC
>JAHUXG010021718.1:0-38548 GCA_020740815.1 Sciurus niger
ACCAACACCAAAAGTAGTAAAGACAGGAAATAGTTAAACTGAGAGCTGAAATCAACGAAATTGAAACGAAAGAAACAATACAAAAAATTGACAAAATAAATAGTTGGTTCTTCGAAAAAATAAACAAAATTGATAAACCTTTAGCCACACTACAAAGAGAAGACGAGAGAAAACCCAAATCACTAAAATTCGGAGTGAACAAGGAAATATCACAACAGACACGACTGAAATACAAAACATAATTAGAAGCTATTTTGAAAATCTATACTCCACAAAACAGAAAACCTCGAAGACATCAACAAATTTCTAGAGACATATGAATTACCTAAACTGAACGGGGAGGACATAGACAACTTAAATAAACCAATTTCAATCAATGAAATAGAAGAGGTCATCAAATCCTCCAACAAAGAAAAGTCCAGGACCCATATGGGTTCTCAGCCGAGTTTCAACAAAACTTTTAAAGAAGCACGCATTCCAATACTTCCAAGTATTCCAGGACAATAATCAGAGAGGGAACCCTCCCAAACTCATTCTACGAAGCCAATATCACCCTGATTCCTAAACCAGACAGAGACACATCGAGGAAAGAAAATTTCAGACCAATATCCTTAATGAACATCGACGCAAAAATTCTCAACAAAAATTTAGCAAATCGCATACAAATATATATTAAAAAGATAGTGCACCACGATCAAGTGGGTTTTATCCCAGGGATGCAAGGTTGGTTCAACATTCGGAAATCAATAAATGTCATTCACCATATCAACAGACTTAAAGTTAAGAATCACATGATTATTTCAATAGATGCAGAAAAAGCAGTTGATAAAATACAGCATCCCTTCATGCTCAAAACACTAGAAAAAATTGGGGTAATGGGAACATTCCTAAACATTATAAAGGCCATCTACGCTAAGCCCATGGCTAATATCATTCTAAATGGTGAAAAACTGAAAGCGTTCCCCCTAAAAACTGGAACAAGGCAGGGATGCCCTCTTTCACCACTTCTATTCAATATCGTCCTTGAAACTCTAGCCAGAGCAATGAGACAGACCAAAGAAATTAAAGGGATACGAATAGGAAAAGAAGAACTCAAACTATCCCTATTTGCTGATGATATGATGGTATACTTAGAGGAACCAGGAAATTCCACCAGAAAACTTTTAGATCTCATAAGTGAATTCAGTAAGTAGCGGGATATAAGATCAATGCACATAAATCTAAGGCATTTTTATACATGAGTGATGAATCTTCAGAAAGAGAAAATAGGAAAACTACCCCATTCACAATAGCATCGAAAAAAATAAAATACTTGGGAATCAATCTCACAAAAGAGGTGAAAGACCTCTACCATGAGAACTACAGAACACTAAAGAAAGAAATTAAAGAAAACCTTAGAAGATGGAAAGATCTCCCATGTTCTTGGATAGGAAGAATTAATATTGTCAAAATGGCCATACTACCAAAAGTGCTATACATTCAATGCAATTCCAATTAAAATCCCAATGATGTACCTTACAGAAATAGAGCAAGCAATTATGAAATTCATCTGGAAGAATAAAAAACCCATAATAGCTAAAGCAATCCTCAGTAGAAAGAGTGAAGCAGGGGGTATAGCAATACCAGATCTTCAACTCTACTACAAAGCAATAGTAACAAAAACGGCATGGTATTGGTACCAAAATAGAAAGGTGGATCATGGTACAAAATAGAGGACACGGACACAAACCCAAATAAATACAATTTTCTCATACTAGACAAAGGGGCCAAAAATATGCAATGGAGAAAAGATAGCCTCTTCAACAAATGGTGCTGGGAGAATTTGAAATCCATATGCAACAGAATGAAACTAAACCCATATCTCTCACCATGCACGAAACTAAACTCAAAATGGATTAAGGATCTTGGAATCAGACCAGAGACCTTGCATCTTATGGAAGAAAAAGTAGGTCCAGAGCTTCAACATGTCGGCTTAGGACCAGACTTCCTCAACAGGACTCCCATAGCACAAGAAATAAAAGCAAGAATCAATAACTGGGATAGATTCAAACTAACAAGCTTTCTCTCAGCAAAGGAAACTATCAGCAATGCGAAGAAAGAGCCTACAGAGTGGGAGAAAATCTTTGCCAATCATACTTCAGATAGAGCGCTAATCTCCAGAATCTATAAAGAACTCAAAAAACTCTACACCAAGAATGTACATAATCCAACTGACAAATGGGCTAAGGAAATGAATAGACACTTCACAGAAGAAGATACACAAGCAATCAACAAACATATGGAAAAATGTTCAACATCTCTAGTAATAAGAGAAATGCAAATCAAAACCACCCTAAGGTTCCATCTCACCCCAATTAGAATGGCGATTATCAAGAATACAAGCAACAACAGGTGTTGGTGAGGATGTGGGGAGAAAGGTACACTCATACATTGCTGGTGGGCTGCAAATTAGTGCAGCCAATCTAGAAAGCAGTGTGGCACTCCTTAGAAAACTTGGAATGGAACCACCATTTGACCCAGCTATCCCACTCCTTGGCCTATACCCAAAGGACTTAAAATCAGCATATTACAGCGATACAGCCACATCAATGTTCATAGCTGCTCAGTTCACAATAGCCAGATTGTGGAACCAACCTAGATGTCCTTCATTGATGAATGGATAAAGAAACTGTGGTATATATATACAATGGAATATTACTCAGCCATAAAGAATGAAAAAATTATGGCATTTGCAGGCAAATGGATGAAATTGGAGAATATCATGCTAAGTGAGATAAGCCAATCTCAAAAAACCAAAGGAAGAATGATCTCGCTAATAAGTGGATGATGACACATAAGGGGGGGGGGAAGGGTTAGTGTTGGGGTTTGAGTTGGGTTTAGGGAGGGGGGCAGGAATGGAGGAAGGAAGGACTGTATAGATGGAGGGGAAGGGTGGGAGGGGAGGGGGGGAAGGGAAAAAATGGTAGAATGAATCAAACAACATTACCCTATGTAAATTTATGATTACACAAATGGTATGCCTTTACGCCATGTACAGACAGAGAAACAACATGTATCCCATTTGTTTACAGTAAAAAGAAAAAAAAAAAGAAAAAAAAAACAAAAAGAAAAATCCAACAATATGCTGCCTGCAAGAGACTCATCTCATAGAAAGAGATACCCATACACTAAAGTTGAAAGGATGGGAAAAAAACATACCATGCACACGGACACAGCAAAAAAGCTGGAGTATCCATCCTCATTTCAGATAATGTGGACTTCAAGCCAAAACTAGTCAGAAGAGATAAAGAAGGACATTACATGCTGCTTAAGGGAAGCATAAATCAGCAAGACATAACAATCATAAATATCTATGCCCCAAACATTGGCTCATCCATGTACGCCAAACCAAATTCTTCTTAATTCCCAGAAATCAAATAGACCACAAGACATATACTAGGCTATTTAACACTACCGCTCTCACCATTGGTGAGCTTCCAAACCAAAACTTGAATAAAGAAACCAGGATCTCAATAACCAATCAACATTTAGACTTAACAGACATATCGGTAGAATAACCATCAGACGGAAGGAGCGAAGAGCACTGGTGTCGGTGTGCCACAGCGTGATCCTGCTCTAAATAGTGGGCCTCTATGTATGCCACGAGAGGGCTACTGTTTGGAGTCGGAAATACACAATATGAATACTACAAACTTGTGTCTATTAGATCATCTGGAGGAAATTAGAAATAAATGGCAGAATAAAAAACAGAAACTTCTCAAATACCTGGAGATTAAATAATACACTATTATATGATGAATGGATAACAGAAGACATCAGGAGGGAAATAAAAAAATTCTTAGAAGTAAACGAGAACAAAGATACATCATATCAAAATCTCTGGGACACTATGAAAGCAGTACTTAGAGGAAGGTTTATTTCATGGGGCGCATTCAACAAAAGAAGTAGAAATCAACAAATAAACGACTTAATACTACAGCTCAAAGCCCTAGAAAACGAAGAGCAGACCAATACCAAAAGTAGTAGAAGACAGGAAATAGTTAAAATCAGAGCCGAAATCAATGAAATTGAAACAAAAAAAACTCAAAAAAATCGACAGGACATTTAATTTCATGGAGCCGCATTTAAATAGAAGAAGGAACACTCAACAAATAAACAACTTAACACTACAGCTCAAAGCCCTAAAAAAGAAGAGCAGACCAACACCAAATGTAGTAGAAGAAAGGAAATAGTTAAAATCAGAGCCGAAATCAACAGAATTGAAACAAAAGAAACAATTGGAAAAATTAACAAAATAAATAGTTGGTTCTTTGAAAAAATAAATAAAATTGATAAACCTTAGCCACACTAACAAAGAGAAAGAGGGAGAAAACTCAAATTACTAAAATTCGGAATGAACAAGGAAACATCACAACAGACACGAGTGAAATACAAAACATAATTAGAAGCTAATTTGAAAATCTTTACTCCAACAAAATAGAAAACCTCGAAGACATCAACAAATTTCTAGAGACATATGAATTACCTAAACTGAATGAGGAGGACATACACAACTTAAATAAACCAATTTCAAGCAATGAAATAGAAGAGGTCATCAAAAGCCTACCAACAAAGAAAAGTCCAAGACCAGATGGGTTCTCAGCTGAGTTCTACAAAACCTTTAAAGAAGAGCTCATTCCAATACTCCTCAAACTATTCCATGAAATAGAAGAGGAGGGAACCCTCCCAAACTCGTTCTATGAAGCCAATATCACCTGATACCTAAACCAGACAGAGACACATCAAGGAAAGAAAATTTCAGACCAATATCCTTAATGAACATCGACGCAAAAATTCTAAACAAAATTTTAGCAAATCGCAGACAAAAACATATTAAAAAGATAGTGCACCATGATCAAGTGGGTTTCATCCCAGGGATGCAAGGTTGGTTCAACATCAGGAAATCAATAAATGTAATTCACCATATCAATAGACTTAAAGTCAAGAATCACATGAGTATTTCAATAGATGCAGAAAAAGCATTTGATAAAATACAGCACCCCTTCATGCTCAAAACACTAGAAAAAATAGGGATAGTGGGAACATTCCTTAACATTGTAAAGCCATCTATGCTAAGCCCATGGCTAATATCATTCTAAATGGTGAAAAACTGAAAGCATTCCCCCTAAAAACTGGAACAAGGCAGGGATGCCCTCTTTCACCACTTCTTTTCAATATCGTCCTTTAAACTCTAGCCAGAGCAATTAGACAGACCAAAGAAATTAAAGGGATACGAATAGGAAAAGAAGAACTCAAACTATCCCTATTTGCTGATGATATGATTGTATACTTAGAGGAACCAGGAAATTCCACCAGAAAACTTTTAGATCTCATTAGTGAATTCAGTAAAGTAGCTGGATATAAGATCAATGCACATAAATCTAAGGCATTTTTATACATAAGTGATGAATCTTCAGAAAGAGAAATTAGGAAACTACCCCATTCACAATAGCATCGAAAAAAATAAAATACTTGGGAATCAATCTCACAAAAGAGGTGAAAGACCTCTACAATGAGAACTACAGAACACTAAAGAAAGAAATTCAAGAACACCTTAGAAGATGGAAAGATCTCCCATGTTCTTGGATAGGAAGAATTAATATTGTCAAAATGGCCATACTACCAAAAGAGCTATACAGATTCAATGCAATTCCAATTAAAATCCCAATGATGTACCTTACAGAAATAGAGCAAGCAATTATGAAATTCATCTGGAAGAATAAAAAACCTAGAATAGCTAAAGCAATCCTCAGTAGCAAGAGCGAAGCAGGGGGTATTGCAATACCAGATCTTCAACTCTCCTACAAAGCAATAGTAACAAAAACGGCATGGTATTGGTACCAAAATAGACAGGTAGATCAATGGTACAGAATAGAGGACATGGACACAAACCCAAATAAATACAATTTTCTCATACTAGACAAGGGGCCAAAAATATGCAATGGAGAAAAGATAGCCTCTTCAACAAATGGTGCTGGGGGAATTGGAAATCCATATGCAACAGAATGAAACTAAACCCATATCTCTCACCATGCACGAAACTAAACTCAAAATGGATTAAGGATCTCGGAATCAGACCAGAGACCTTGCATCTTATAGAAGAAAAAGTAGGTCCAGAGCTTCAACATGTCGGCTTAGGACCATACTTCCTCAACAGGACTCCCATAGCACAAGAAATAAAAGCAAGAATTAATAACTGGGATAGATTCAAACTAAAAAGCTTTCTCTCAGCAAAGGAAACTATCAGCAATGCGAAGAAAGAGCCTACAGAGCGGGAGAAAATCTTTGCCAATCATACTTCAGATAGAGCACTAATCTCCAGAATCTATAAAGAACTCAAAAAACTCTACACCAAGAATGTAAATAATCCAATCGACAAATGGGCTAAGGAAATGAATAGACAATTCACAGAAGAAGATCTACAAGCAATCAACAAACATATGGAAAAATGTTCAACATCTCTAGTAATAAGAGAAATGCAAATCAAAACCACCCTAAGATTCCATCTCACCCCAATTAGAATGGCGATTATCAAGAATACAAGCAACAACAGGTGTTGGCGAGGATGTGGGGAAAAAGGTACACTCATACATTGCTGGTGGGGCTGCAAATTAGTGCAGCCACTCTGGAAAGCAGTATGGAGACTCCTTAGAAAACTTGGAATGGAACCACCATTTGAACCAGCTATCCCACTCCTTGGCCTATACCCAAAGGATTTAAAATCAGCATATTACAGAGATACAGCCACATCAATGTTCATAGCTGCTCAGTTCACAATAGCCAGATTGTGGAACCAACCTAGATGTCCTTCAATTGATGAATGGATAAAGAAACTGTGGTATATCTATACAATGGAATATTACTCAGCCATAAAGAATGATAAAATTATGGCATTTGCAGGCAAATGGATGAAATGGAGAATATCATGCTAAGTGAGATAAGCCAATCTCAAAAAACCAAAGGACGAATGATATCGCTAATAAGTGGATGATGACACATAATGGGGGGTGGGAGGGGTTAGTGTTAGGGTTAGAGTTAGGGTTAGGGAGGGGGCAAGAATGGAGGAAGGAAGGACTGTATAGAGGGAAAAGAGGGGTGGGAGGGGTGGGGGGGAAGGGAAAAAACAAAATTAATCAAACAGCATTACTCTATGTAAATTTATGATTACATAAATGGTATTCCTTTACACCATGTACCAACAGAGGAACAACATGTATACCATTTGTTTACAATAAAATAATTTAAAAAAAATAAAAAGAAAAAAAGAAAAAATCCAACAAAATTTTTTGTGTAGAAAAAAAAATGGGAAAATGCTTTTGGAATTATCCTTAGTGTTATTGTCTGTTTTGCTCTTAGAAATTACTTTTCATAAATAAATAAGGGAGAAAAAGTAAGATAGAAGAAAGGAGAGAGAACAGGGAGAGGGAAGAAGGAAGGGAAAGGGGAGGCGAGGAAATGGGGATTGAAATCAAATTTCTTGCATTATTTTGTCAAAATGAACCCAAATAGTACGTATAATTACAATTTTCTAAAAAATGAAAAAGATTTTTATTGACATCAAAAAAAAGAAACAATCAGAAAAATTAACAAAATAGTTAGTTCTTTGAAAATATAAACAAAATTGATAAACCCTTAGCCACACTAACAAAGAGAAAGAGGGAGAAAGCTCAAATTACTAAAATTCAGAATGAACAAGGAAATATCACAAAAGACAAGATTGAAATACATAACATAATTAGAAGCTATTTGGAAAATCTGTACTCCAACAAAACAGAAAACTTCGAAGACATCAACAAGTTCATAGAGACATATGAATTGCCTAAACTGAACCAGGAGGACATACACAATTTAAATATATCAATTTCAGGTAATGAAAGAGAAGAAGTCATCAAAAACCTACCAACAAAGAAAAGTCCAGGACCAGATGGGTTCTCAGCCGAGTTCTACAAAACCTTTAAAGAAGAGCTCATTCCAATACTCCTCAAAGTATTTCATGAAATAGAAGAGGAGGGAACCCTCCCAAACTCATTGTTGAAGATCTGGTATTGCAATATCCCGTTTCACTCTTTCTGCTAAGGATTGCTTTAGCTATTCTGGGTTTCTTATTCTTCCAGATGAATTTCATAATTGCTTGCTCTATATCTGTAATGTACATCATTGGGACTTATTTGGAATTGCATTGAATCTGTATAACACTTTTGGTAGTATGGTCATATTGACAATATTAATTCCTCCTATCCAAGCACATGGGAGATCTTTCCATCTTCTGAGGTTTTCTTTAATTTCTTTCTTTAGTGTTCTGTAGTTCTCATTGTAGAGGTCTTTCACCTCTTTTGTGAGATTGATTCCCAAGTATTTTATTTTCTTCAAGGCAATTTGAATGGGGTAGTTTTCCTAATTATTCTTTCCAAAGATTCACCGTTTATGTATAAAAATGCATTAGATTTATGTGCATTGATCTTATATCCCGCTACTTTACTGAATTCACTTATGAGTTCTAAAAGTTTTCTGGTGGAATTTCCAGGTTCCTCTAAGTATATAATTGTATCATCAGCAAATAGGGATAGATTGAGTTTTTCTTTTCCTATTCGTATCCCTTTAATTTCTTTGGTCTCTCTAATTACTCTGGCTAGAGTTTCAAGGATGATATTGAATAGAAGTGATGAAGGAGGGCATCCCTGCCTTGTTCCAGCTTTTAGGGGGAATGCATTCATTTTTTCACCATTTAGAATGATATTAGCCATGGGCTTAGCATAGATGGCCTTTACAATGTTAAGGAATGTTCCCACTATCCCTATTTTTTCTATTTTGAGCATGAAGGGGTGCTGTTATTTTATCCAGTGCTTTTTCTGCATCTATTGAAATAATCATGTGATTCTTGACTTTAAGTCTATTGATATGGTGAATTACATTTATTGATTTCTGGATATTGAACCAACCTTGCATCCCTGGGATAAAACCCACTAGATCATGGTGCGCTATCTTTTTAATATATTTTTGTATGCAATTTGCTAAAATTTTGTTGAGAATTTTTGCATCAATGTTCATTAAGGTTATTAGTCTGAAATTTTCTTTCCTTGATGTGTCTCTGTCTGGTTTAGGTATCAGGGTGATTTGGGCTTCATAGAATGAGTTTGGGAGGGTTCCCTCCTCTTCTATTTCATGGAATACTTTGAGGAGTATTGGAATGAGCTCTTCTTTAAAGGTTTTGTAGAACTCGACTGAGAACCCATCTGGTCCCGAACTTTATTTTGTTGGTAGGCTTTTGATGACTTCTTCTGTTTCATTACTTGAATTTAGTCTATTTAAATTGTGTAAGTCCTCCTCATTCAGTTTAGGAAATTCATATGTCTCTAGAAACCTGTTGATGTCTTTGAAATTTTTTATTTTGTTGGAGTATAGATTTTCAAAATAGCTTCTAATTATGTTTTGTATTTCGATTGTGTCTTTTGTGATATTTCCTCGTTCATTCCGAATTTTAGTGATTTGGGTTTTCTCTCGTCTTCTCTTTGTTAGTGTGGCTAAAGGTTTATCAATTTTGTTTATTTTTTCGAAGAACCAACTATTTATTTTGTCAATTTTTTGTATTGTTTCTTTGTTTCAATTTCGTTGATTTCAGCTCTGAGTTTAACTATTTCCTGTCTTCTACTACTTTTGGTGTTGGTCTGTTCTTCTTTTTCTAGGGCTTTGAGCTGTAGTGTTAGGTCATTTATTTGTTGAGTTTTACTTCTTTTATTGAATGCTCTCCATGAAATAAATTTTCCTTTAAGGCCTGCTTTCATAGTGTCACAGAGATTTTGATATGATGTTTTTTTGTTCTCATTTACCTCTAAGAATTTTTTAATTTCCTTCCTAATATCTTCTGTTATCCATTCATCATATAATAGCATATTGTTTAATCTCCAGGTGTTGGAATAGTTTCTGTTTTTTACCCTTTCATTTATTTCTAACTTCAATTCATTATGATCTGATAGAATACAAGGTAGTGTCTCTATCTTCTTGTATTTGCTAACATTAGCTTTGTGGCATAATATATGGTCTATTTTAGATAATGATCTATGTGCTGCTGAGAAGAAAGTGTATTCGCTCTTGGTTGGATGGTATATTCTATGAATGTCTGTTAAGTCTAAATTATTGATTGTGTTATTGAGATCTATGGTTTCTTTGTTCAATTTTTATTTGGAAGATCTGTCCAGTGGTGAGAGAGGCGTGTTAAAATCTCCTAGTATTATTGTGTTATGGTTTATTTGGTTTCTGAAATTGAGAAGGATTTGTTTGACATACATGGATGAGCCACTGTTTGGGGCATAGATGTTTATGATTGTTATATCTTGCTGATTTATGCTTCCCTTAAGCAGTATGTAATGTCCTTCTTTATCCCTTCTGTCTAACTTTGGCTTGAAGTCCACGTTATCTGAAATGAGGATGGATATTCCAGCTTTTTTGCTGAGTCCTTGTGCATGGTATATTTTTTCCCATCATTTCACCTTTAGTTATGGGTATCTCTTTCTATGCGGTGAGTCTCTTGCAGGCAACATATTGTTGGATCTTTCTTTTTAATCCAATCTGCCAGTCTATGTCTTTGATTGATGAATTCAGGCCATTAATATTCAGGGTTATTATTGAGATATGATTTGTATTCCCGGTCATTTGGTTCATTTTTTAAATTTTATTTATTCATTAATTTATTTTTTTGACACGACTTGGTTCCTCCTTTATTTGGCAATTCCTTTAGGATAATTCCTCCCTTTGCTGATTTGCTTCTTTGTTTTTTATCTCTTCCTCATGGAAACTTTTGCTGAGAATGTTCTGTAATGCTGGCTTTCTTTTTGTAAATTCTTTTAGCTTTTGTTTATCATGGAAGGATTTTATTTCATCATCAAATTTGAAGGTAAGTTTTGCTGGGTATAAGATTCTTGGTTGGCATCCATTTTCTTTCAGGGCTTGAAAAATGTTGTTCTAGGCCCTTCTACCTTTTAGGGTCTGGATTGAAAAATCTGGTGATATACATATTGGTTTCCCCCTGAATGTAATTTGGTTCTTTTCTCTCACAGCCTTTAAAATTCTGTCTTTATTTTGTATGTTTGGTATTTTCATTATAATGTGCCTTGGTGTGGGTCTGTTGTAATTTTGTGTATTTGGAGTCCTATAAGCCTCTTGGACTTGATTTTCCAATTCATTCTTTACATTTGGGAAATTTTCTGATATTATTTCACTGAATAGATTGTTCATTCCTTTGGTTTATTTCTCTCTGCCTTCCTCAATCCCAATAATTCTCAGATTTGGCCTTTTCATGATATCCCATAGTTCTTGGAGATTCTGTTCATAATTTCTTACCATCTTTTCTGTTTAGTCAACTTTGTTTTCAAGGTTAAATATTTTTTCCTCAGTATCTGAGATTCTGTCTTCCAGGTGTTCTATCCTATTTGTTATGCTTTCTATGGAGTTCTTAATTTGGTTTGTTGTTTCCTTCATTTCAAGGATTTCTGTTTTTTTTTTTTTTTCAATATCTCTCTTTATTGAAATGATCTTTTGCTTCCTGTATTTGCTCTTTTAACTGACGTTGTTACGATCATTCAATGCCTGCATTTGCTCTTTCATCTCATCATTTACTTCCCTTATCATGTTAATTATGTACATTCTGAACTCCCTTTCTGACATTTCTTCTGCTGTGCTGTCATTGGATTTTATTGACGTAACATCCAGTTTTGTTTGAGGCATTTTCTTCCGTTGTTTTCTCATATCGTTCAGGTATCAGTGGACTGCTGAGATGTTGCAGATTTCCTCTATTGACTTATATTGTCCCTGAAGATTGCTAGTATATCCCCTCTTAGGCTTCAGTAGCCTGAAGTCTTGGAGGAAGTTGATAATGCGGTGCTCCACAAGGAGGCTACTTCTCTAGGGGTGGTGTCATTCAGGTGAGGTATATTCCCTGCTAGTGGGAAGAAGTGCCTTATCTTGTTGACCAATGGTTAGTCAAAGGGAAACTAGGCTGCAGGCTGAGGCAAGGCCCATTTGTGCCTGTGTCTCTGGTTTTACCGTCCTTGTGGTAAAACCTCACCCGGCAGGGAAGACTCACCCGGTGGGGAGGTTCGCTGGTCAGTTCCTGTCCTAGAGGTTCCCCTCAATCCACAACTACTGCTTGGGCAGGGCTGCCTTCCTAGGCAATGTTCCCAGGGACCCAGACCTACCTCCTGGGCCTGGGAGCCTCACCTTTCGCATACAAGTCTCCTTAGGATGCCTCTCCTCAGAGAATCTGCCTGCAGTCCTGGAAAATTTGCTCCGCCCTAAGCATGTCTCTGTGCAGCCCTTCTACCAAGAAGCCGCCTAGGTCCTGGGACCCTGCTCTGCACCTAATCGCCCAGCTATGCAGACCCTCCTCTGGGCAGCCGTTGGAGCCCTGGTGGGTTGCTCCGAAACCAAGGGCTGTGCTGAGCAGCCTTCTCTACAAAGCTCCCAGTTGTCCGTGTTCACTGCTCCAGTGGGGGGAGGGGTGTCTCGCCAGGCAACTCTACTTCACAAAGTTCCCTGTGTTCCAGTACTACCGCCCCATCCGGGACGCCTCCCCAATGGGAGAGACTCACCCAGTGGCTTTGAGTTGGTCCCAAGTCTCTCAATATCTCCTCTTTTGAATCCTGAGTCCTGGAGCAGCATTAAATGCAGCCACCCTCTAGTCCGCCATCTTGAAACTCCTCCCAATGCATTTTTATACATAAATGATGAATTTTCAGAAAGCGGAATTAGGAAAACTACCCCATTGACAATAGTCTCGAAAAAAATAAAATACTTGGGAATCAATCTCACAAAAGAGGTGAAAGACCTCTACAATGAGAACTACAGAACACTAAAGAAAGAAATTAAAGAAAACCTTAGAAGATGGAAAGATCTCCCATGTGCTTGGATAGGAAGAATTAATATTGTCAAAATGGACATACTACCAAAAGTGCTATACAGATTCAATGCAATTCCAATTAAAATCCCAATGATGTACCTTACAGAAATAGAGCAAGCAATCATGAAATTCATCTGGAAGGATAAAAAACCCAAAATAGCTAAAGCAATCCTCAGTAGAAAGAGCAAAGAAGGGGGCATCGCAATACCAGATCTTCAACTCTATTACAAAGCAATAGTAACAAAAACGGCATGGTATTGGTACCAAAATGGACAGGCAGATCAATGGTACAGAAGAGAGGACATGGACACAAACCCAAATAAATACAATTTTCTCATACTAGACAAAAGGGCCAAAAATATGCAATGGACAAAAGATAGCCTCTTCAACAAATGGTGCTGAGAAAACTGGAAAACCATATGCAACAGAATGAAATTAAACCCCTATCTCTCACCCTGCACAAAACTCAACTCAAAATGGATCAAACACCTTGGAATCAGACCAGAGACCCTGCAACTTACAGAAGAAAAAGCAGGCCCAAATCTTCAACTCCTTGGCCTAGGATCAGACTTCCTTAAGAGGACTCCCATAGCACAAGAAATAAAAGCAAGAATCAATTACTGGGATAGATTCAAACTAAAAATTTCTCTCAGCAAAGGAAACTATCAGCAATGCGAAAAAAGAGCCTACACAGTGGGAGAAAATCTTTGCCACTCATACTTCAGATAGAGCACTAATTTCCAGAATCTATAAAGAACTCAAAAAACTCTACACCAAGAATACAAATAATCCAATCAACAAATGGTCTAAGAAAATGGACACTTCACAGAAGAAGATGTACAAGCAATCAACAGATATATAAAAAAATGTTCAACATCTCTAGTAGTTAGAGAAATGCAAATCAAAACTACCCTAAGATTCCATCTCACCCCAATTAGAATGGCAATTATCAAGAACACAAGCAACAATAGGTGTTGGAGATGATGTGGGGAAAAAGGTCCACTCATACATTGCTGGTGGGGCTGCAAATTAGTGCAGCCACTCTGGAAAGCAGTATGGAGATTCCTCAGAAAGCTTAGAATGGATCCACCTTTTGACCCAGTTATCCCACTCCTCTGCCTATACACAAAGGACTTAAAATCGGCATACTACAGAGATACAGCCACATCAATGTTCATTGCTGCTCAATTTGCCATAGCTAGATTGTGGAACCAACCTAGATGCCCTTCAGTTGATGAATGGATAAAGAAACTGTGGCATATATATACAATGGAATATTACTCCGCAATGAAGAATGATAAAATTATGGCATTTGTAGGCATATGGATGAAATTGGAGAATATCATATTAAGTGAGATAAGCCAATCTCTAAAAACTAAAGGACAAATGATCTCGCTGATAAGTGGATGAGGACATACAATGGGGGGTTGAAGGTGTTAGCGTTAGGGTTAGTGTTAGGTTTAGGGTTAGGGATAAGGAGCGTGGTAAGAATGGAGAAAGGAAGGACTGTATAGAGGTAAAAGAGGGGTTGGAGGGGTGGGGGGAAGGGAAAAAATAATAACAGAATGAATCAAACAACATTACCCTATGTAAATTTATGATTACACAAATGGTATGCCTTGACTCCATGTACAAATAGAGAAACAACATGTATCCCATTTGTTTACAAAAAAAAGGAAAAAAAATAGCAAAATAAAAAGGAAAAATATTGAACGATTATTTTACAATACACCCAAAAATCTTCTCAAAACAGATTAAAGACTTAGGTATAAGACTTAAGAATGGGGCTGGGGTTGTGGCTCCGCTGTAGAGCGCTGGCCTGGCATGTGTGAGGCACTGGGTTCAATTCTTGGCACCACATATAAATAAATAAAATAAAGGTTCATTGACAAGTAAAAAATTTAGAATGAAAAAGACTTAAGAATGGCAAAGACCTAGAAAAACATATGGGATTTCTTCATGACCTTGGTTGGTGATAATTTTATGATCAGGATACCAGGTCACATGCAAAAAAGGAACAAAAATAAACAAGTAACACTCCATCACAATAGAAAGCTTCTGCACAAAAGAAGAGCACGTTGAGAGTGAAAAGGCAGCCTATGGAAGAAACAGGCTTGCGTGATGGAAACATGCAACACAGTACCAGAGAAAACAGACACGACTAAGGTTATGGGATGAGTCGTCCTTCCAATCTCCACTATGCTGCATAGAGAACTGAACTTCTCTATGTAGGCAGGATTTTTCTCTCTTTTGTTTCCCCCACTGAGGGGACACTATCTGTTAATCACTCCATACAAGTTTGTTAAACAGCACAGAACTGTCTTAGCACCTGAAATGCTACCTTTCCAATAATGAACATGATGCAACTGACATGTCCTTGAACAACAAATATGAGATCTCTTAATGGAGGGCAAAGGATATATTGTCCTTCAAAAGAGAAGGTAGCTCAGATGGTAGATCTTCTTATTGTAGTCTTACAAGTTTTATTTCTGTTTAATTATTCCCCAGGAACCTTTTGCAATATCTGGTATTTAAAGCCAAGAGGGGGTAAGAACCTATTTCTGCAAGTGCTGTATTCCTCAGGGAATGGCTGGTCTTAGGACTTCACTGTAAATAAATAAAATCACAAAACTGTCTTATGTGCCAAAGAAGTACTTTAATAATATTAGGGGAGGGTCCTTAAATCTCAAAGGCCATGATGTAAATAAATAAATACAGAAAGTTACGTTCATCTGGACTTTTATCTTGACCATAAGCATGAGTACTGAAGCAAAGGAGATAAAAACCTTTTCATATTTACCCTCCAGAACTCATGGCAGGTTCCAAACTACATGGTCCAATTCTCAGAAGCCCCTCACACTCTTCCACCCTCTGGTGCACTATTTTAATCCCCTAGAAGAACTTTCCTCTCAGCACATACCAGCAAGTGAGTTAAAATTTGCCATACTATATCACAACAAGTGTCAAGTATTATGCATAAGTGGATTTACTGGCAAGTGCTTTCTTTTTGCTCTAAGTATGTAAATATTTGATTCAAAAAAAATTCAGAAGTAAAAACTTATAAATATTAATTTTTTGTTTCAATGTTGGGGAACATATTTATCTACTTTCCTTATCTTTTAAAAATATTATTGAGTATTGTTTACAAGGAGACCTGGGGGTTTTGTGTGAAAATGTGTAACTGATAAATCTTTAGAGGTAGATTTAGTATCAGTATCATATTAATTTTGTTGCTTGTTCAATGGAGGAAACATGGAACTCTCTGATTCTACTCTAATATCTTATCTGAGCAGCCATCATGTTGCTGACAGTTTCACTTAGTTTAATTTCCTTGGTTTCATGTGGAACAATCCTTCTTTAGAAGACAAACCCATGTTTCATCTGTGTGCTTTTTTATTGGTGCACTATATGACCTTCTTTGGATTGTAATTTAGTATCCCTGAGAAATACTACAACAAAAGATTCAAGCAGGGTAAGTATTTTCTTTAATTTAATATATGAGGGTCGGGTTTCAATGTGAGTGACATAAATAATTAAAGTTGAGTAGCATCCTGGGGACATAATATAAAGGACTAAAACAAAATAAGTTTTAAACATTCAGGCAAATTAGTTGTGAAGAGATCAAACAACTGCTAAGACTTACAGGGCAGCTAAGTGAATATCTGCTTCAATAAAAGACTGCAACATTATCATGTGTAAGCATCCCCCAGGTAAGGATGTCTTTGAAACTTATTCACTGTCTTACACTAACATCACTGCCTTCTCTCTGCCTATGCATATAATCACAATATATGTGTACAAGTGAAATTTAAAGGTTTCAACTTGAAGGCACTAAGTTTTTCACTTTCAATAATTGACTGGAAATGGGTAAGATTCATTTTGCTGTCTCAAAAAAAAAAAAAATGGCATTCATTCTTTCTCCAGAACTGTACAACAGCCTCCCCTGAGAAAATTCATAGTCCTCTAGGATAAAAAACCTAAGTAAGCATTTTGTTTTAATCTTACTATATGATCACAACCAATCAATGGAGACTCCATATCCATTAAAACAAACAAACAAGAAAAATACAAACAACCCTTGAAGTTAGAGAAATTACAGTATCGGCCATATTCCCATACTTCTCCACCTGTCATGGTGTGACTGATAGATGAAACAAATAAACTGAGCCAACAGGTTGCATGCATGCTTCACACATTCTGCACAGGCAATGAGATATCAGTACTCCTCAATATCTGTGGGATTGATTCCAGAATGCCCCATGGATACAAAATTCACCATATATCCAAGCCCCTTGCAGAAAATATTGTAGTGTTTGCATATTACCTACACACTTCCTCACATATGCTTTTAATCATCTCTAGATGATTTATAATATGTAATACCATGTAAATGTTTTGCAAACAGTTGTTAGACTGTGTTGTTTGAGGAACAATAAGTGGGAAAACATCTCTGTTTAGCACAAATGCTATTTTTTTTAGTCTGCAGTTTGTTGAAAACACAGCTGTGGAACCCACAGACACAAAGGACAGACTGTACCAACAGAAGTCTTTCCACTTTAGACACAAGATGTGATAACCAACAGCAGGATCCTAAGCAAAAAAGATATGTAAAAGTTAAGCTTCATTTCAGTAACAACAGACTGAAGGGATGGTACAGGTGAGCGAAGCAAAAAAATCATGTTTCAAGGTTGTTTCAACAGAGAACACCTACAATGAGTATTTAGAACAATGTGTTTTTATGCAAAAAGGAGGCAAAAGAGCAAGTACAGAAATCAGGTATTAAGAAAATACCTTGGAAACTACACACACACACACACACACAAACACACACAAATAAACAACTTCCATTGTGTTTTGTTTTGCTTTGTTTTGGTACTAGGGATAGAACCCTGTAGTGCCTTACGACTGAGCTACAAGGTTTTTCTTTTTGGAGGGTTAGGGTCCTTGCTAAATTGGCTAGGCTGGCCTTGAACTTAAATCATCCTGTCTCAGCCTCCCAAATCACTGGGATTACAGGTTAGCACTTTTGCAGCAAAATTTTCCACATTACATATTATAGTCCCTCACAGAAATTTCTCTTCCAAAGGTCATTTGCTCCAAGTAGCACATCTCATTTTCACACTCACATGGGAATGAATCAAAATTTTCAACCGGAGAACCTCAGGCACAAAAGTGTAGGACTCTTCCTCTCTACTGTGTATCTGAAACCGGCAGTCTTGATAGAGAGAAAAACACTTCTTAAACACCAAAACGTGCAATGAATATCATATAAAAACCATATTTTGTGGAACCAGAAAAGTTCTTTTAATTATTTTACAATACTACAAGAAGGCAAGAACAGGAATATGCCAGCTTCATTCATTGTATCAACATGACTCAGTCCCTTTGGAAATATTTTAATGTGAGTTAGCACTTCACTTAGTGCCATTATCAATATGACCAATTTTAATAAATTATCTTTATAAAATACTTTAGAAAGAATTTCACATGCACTGATTTGTAAGCACTGTGCCCTACATGGTAAACATATAACAAAACACAGAAATAGAGATGAAGCAACTTATCAATTACAAAGATTATACCACCTTATTTTGGCTTTGTTTGGTTTGTTCCAGTATGTTTTTTATTTGTATTGTTATTTGCAATTTACAAAATAAAATCATACTCTTGAGGAAAAGGTTGTGGAAATTACTCTTATTGCTTTTAACAGAAACTTCATTGTTTATTATTTCATCAAAATATTTAAAAGTTAATACCACAATAAATTCTACATAATTACATAATTATAATGTACTAATTAAAATAAAAGTAATAATCATAGAAAGGAGATTAGTAGAAGAAGAGGTCAGAGGAAGGTACTAGGGAATGAGATTAATCAAATTATGTTACATGCATAGATGAATATGGCATAATGAATCCTATCATTATATATAATTATAATGTAACATGGCAAGGAAAATAATAACAACAATAAAGAAATTCTATGTCTCCAGGAAAAAACAACATTCGACATTAAACAGCAATAACCTCTGTCACCTCCATGACTTCTGCACCAATGAATGTGTCCGACCAAGAACACAAGCTCTCTGTTGGCCACTTTATCCTCATGGGCTTTCCCTCCAGCCCACAAAGGCAGCTCCTCTACTTTGGGCTCTTCTTCGTAACCTACACTCTGACCCTGACGGGCAACGCAGCCATCGCCTGTGCTGTGAGGGCAGACCGGCGCCTTCACACTCCCATGTACATTCTCCTGGGGAATTTCTCTCTCCTGGAAATATGCTATGTCACCTCCACCGTGCCTAACATGTTGGCCAACTTCCTCTCCACAAGCAAGTCCATCTCTTTTGTGAGTTGTTTCGCACAGTTCTACTTCTTCTTCTCCTTTGGTTGTGATGAGGGCTTCTTCCTTTGCTTCATGGCCTTTGACAGGTACCTGGCCATCTGCCGTCCTCTGCATTACCCACGCATCATGACCCGGCAACTGTGCACTGGCCTCATCATCTTTGGATGGTCATGTGGGTTCATCCTCTTTATAACTCCAGTTGTTCTCATTTCCCGGTTACCATTCTGTGGTCCAAATATCATCAACCATTTTATGTGTGATCCTGTCCCACTGATGATGCTGTCCTGTGCGGAAGACACCACCACCCAGTCCGTTTACTCTGCCTTCAATGCTTTCTTCATGATTGGCACTTTTCTCTTTATCCTTTGTTCCTATGCTCTGGTCATTATAGCTGTAGTGAGGATGCCCACAGCAGCAGGCAAACGCAAGGCTTTCTCCACTTGTGCTTCTCATTTGGCAGTTGTCACCCTTTTTTATGGTTCTATCTTGATGATGTTTGTTGGACATGAATCAGGACACACAGTAAAAATGCAAAAAATCATTACCTTATTTTATTCTGTGATAACACCTCTGTGTAATCCTCTAATATATAGCTTGAGGAACAAGGGGATGAAAGCTGCCCTAAGGAGAGTCTTTGGGACTGAAATACTGTTCATAAAACATACATAAAAAATCGTGGCTATCTAAGTTCCATCACAACCTACCTAATCAGATGTAGGTGAGAACATTGTCTGGAGAATTAAGTTATTTTGGTTAGGTAACTGCTAATAAAGACCCCTGTATCTTAAATATTACTATTTACCCTGATGGATTAGCCTTATTTAAGAAATAAAATTGTCTTAGAAATTTCATATATAACTCAGTTTCTAAAAGACAGCATAAATACACTTTGTAATTCAGAAATGGGTGAGCACATAAAAATGTAATATAGGTCCTAGACTTGCTTCAAAACTAATCCTACATGTAGTGTTCTTCACTGGTTACCAAATTAGAGGAAGGATTTCTGTAAGAAAAAAGTCCAGCCACACTGGTGTCATCTTGTCATCCACCTCCAAAGAATACATGTTTTTACTGTAAGGATTTCAAAACAAAACAAACTAATAGCTTTACCTAGATGATAAATGGGAGTTCACTCAGGACCCACAATACAAATTGGAAATTCAGTAGCTATTTCTTATCCAAAGTAGATGCACTAAATGTAATGTTCTGGGCACGCATCAGGATTTCACTCTCCTTGCTATAAATTAGTGTCATAACAGGTGCAAGACCAGATTCTAGTTCAGCATTTTTGCTTTGAGACATATTTAAGGATTATAATAATCTTCTCTAACATCTTTTCTTCTTTAAAGTGTATGTAATCACAATTGTTAGTTTGACAATATTTTTTATTTTAACCCTGGTCATCAATCCTTTCATTAACTCTAAAATGTAATGAAAGACAGTCAGTAAATAAGATGCAATTTCCAGAATGTATTTATGCTGGCAGAAACTTACTTGCATTAGAAAGCAAGGTACAACTATAGTTGTAGGTCTTCTTTTAAGAAAGAAGAAAGAATTTGAGGCTGTCTGGACTCTGACAGAAATGCTTTCTGAGGAGTTTCAAGAGAGAGGAGATGTTGCTATGATCTCAATCTAAAATATCCCCTAAAGGCTGATGCGTTCAAGGTGTAATCCCCAGTGTAGCAATGTTCAATTCAGAGATGGGTACTTGGGAAATGATTGGATCATTAGGGTTCTGAACTCATCAATGAACTAATGCATTGATGGGTTCATAATTGAATGGACCATTGGGAAGTGGTGGAAGCTATAGGAGGTAAGCCTCGCTTGGAGGAAATAGATCACTGGGGCCATGCCCTGGAAGAATATATCTTATCCCCAGTCCCTTCCTTTCTCTCTTTCTTCATGGCTGCCATGAGCTAAGCACCTCTCCTCCACCACATGCTGCCCACCATGACAGTCTGCCTCATCAAAAGCCCAAAGCAATGGGAACCAGTGACCAAGCACTGAAAACTCTAAAACTAGGAGTCAAAATAAATCTTTCCTCCTAGGTATTTTGTCACAGTGACAAAAATCTGACTAACCCAACTCTCTTGAGGCAGGTTCTTTTTTGTTTTTCTTTGTATTTCACTGAAAGAAAGTGAATAAAATGTGAATAATTTCCTGAACAAATTGTTTTCATTAGAAAAATGCTTAATTTACAACCACATCCAAAATATTTTCAGTGTAGTTATAAGATGCTGTCTCCTTCCTGATTATTTTTAACCTTCAATTCACTTTAGATTCCTAAGTTTCATTCATTCTATAGTCATTTATCTTTCTGAGACAAAGAGGAAAGGAGATGAAAAATGGGTGGTGTTTAGTTAAGCTGACTGTTTATAAAGGAGTGTGTAGGCTGTTTATAAAGGTGTGTTTTTGCTGTAATCAACTGTGAAACAATAATTAACTTGCTTTTGCATATCTCAGACTAGCTGTATCCCAGGAAAACTTTTACCTCATAATTCAAATTGTTGCCAATTAATGTAATAAAATCCAAATTAGTAAATTTTGTTAAATTTTGAACTCATAAATTAAAAATAGTATAATAACAAAATTTTAACTTTGAAGTTGTCTAATATATTTTAAGACATGAACTCTTTATAAGGATATAAATAAAAAGCTCTTTTACTTAGTACATGATTTCTTGTCTCTACACATTCCCCTCAACTGCTACCAAAATCTGAATTTTTTTTTTTTTTTAAATTGACTGGTTTTTTTTAAACCAAATAATAACTTACCTTCCTTATATGCAGATTTTAACACTGCAACCTACTTCATTTATTTCAATAATGTGCACTATTTCTGAGTATTCATCAGTTGATTATATTAAGCCAAACCACTTGTATTCATGGTCTCCAGATTTTCAAGTATGTCTTTCTAGACATACTGCATGTGAAGCAAATAAGAAATGGAAAAATTCATATTTAATACAGCAAATGTTTTATTACATTTAAAAAAGGCAATTTGTGAAATGATCAGTAAAATCATAAGCATAGTGACTCTTCAAAGTAGATGTATTTGGTAAAGATCTTTATCCAATGTATACAGAATAATTTCCTTTCTACTCAGTGCCCTCATGGAACTATTATACCCTGAATATAATTTGAGGAAAGCCACTTCATACTTTATTTATCATATGCACCTACAACTATATCCTACAATCCTCTGGGGCATATTTTAATCAATGCCATACTAATAGGTTAGAAAAGTAACCTAACAGTTTTAGTGAGGTTCCATAGTTTCATAATGTCATGCAATTAGTAAATAACAGTAGAGAAAAAAGATTATGGAAGAAGATGCTTTTGGTGAGCTTTTATTTTCACCTGCAGGTATTTTGAACAGTTTAATGTAAATTTTAACTCAATGACCACGTTCCACTCAAAACATACCACATAACTCTCAAACCCAGTTTCTCAGAAGCCACCAGAGACCCACAGCCTATGCACAGATTCAACTTGAGATGTTATGGAGGTCAATAGAGATAGATGAATACATCAAGCATTTCTCTTTCTGGGAGACATTTTCTGTGCTGTCCAGAGGCCCTGATCTCCAGTCTGAATTTTCTGCCATGACTTTTTATCCTGTCCTCACTCTCCCTGCTTCTTCTTCTTTAATGTGACAACCTCTCATAAGAAACAGCCCACTCTTTCTCTTGGGCTCTGCTTTCAAAGTAGACTATAAAAACACAACTAGTTACATAAGTGACCCTTACTATTATCCTCACTCTAAAATTATGGAAATAGATCATTACTCCTGAATGACCACAAAGAGCCCCAGTAGGTTATAAGTCAGGTGGTGGTAACCCCTAAATAGCTGAGCATCAGACTCACTAGGTTTTCACTCGTGATAAATTGGGAGGAGGCCACATGGAAGAGGAAGCCCTGCCCAAGAAACAGCTCTAGCACAGCACATCCTCTCTGTCCTGAGTCTAGCCTTTCCTGGGACGTTCAGAATAGGGCAACCCAGAGCTTTATTCTCTGAGCTCCGTGAGCTCCAGCAAGCAAACTGGAGATGCAATGGAGCCTCAGCTAATTACCTTGGCAGTGATTCCAGAAGGAGAAGAAAGGACAAAGAAAGCAGGTAATGGAAAAGGAGAAAAATGTGAGAATCATGAAGAGTCAAAAGAAAAATGGGATTCACCTTATGTTTGAAGAATTTGTCTGAAATTCAAACACCTAAAAATCTCCCTTGTTTTTAAGAATGACTGTCTTCTTGGAATAGGTTACACAGCAGAGATAACTGGTATCTAAGTTACTACTGAAATTAAAAGGATAAGAACTGATGGGAAAGGTCACATACTAACAGAATCCCAATGTAAATATTATTAAGAAAAATATGCACACACATATTTATATTGTATTCAAAAAGAAAGATGGTTGACCATCAAAATGACAAAAAATCAACAGACTTTTTTCCATAAGTAGGTCATTGAAGGAAGATATTAAAAAAGATTCTCCAAGAACAATATGAAAATATTCATGAGTCCAAAACTTTTAGATACACCAATAGTATTTCCAAGAGTCAGCACTTGAAGAAGTCACAGGACATGGAGACTGCAGTAAAAGAACCTGGCTAGTGCTAATCAGAAATGTATTTGGTCCACACACCCACCCTCTGCAGCAACCAGTGGACACTAGCAGAGTGATTGGGCTGCTTCTCTGCCTTTGTCAGCTTGGGCAAGAGCTGGCTGATTTCTGCCACCACATAGCTCTGCTAAAGCTTCAAGTCTTTAATAGAGAGGAATGTGAATCAAGTTACAGAAACTAACCAAAGAAGCCATCTGCAAGGGGTCCAAATCCCACATTCTAAGAACCATGACAGGAGTTCAAAAGAACCCCAGTGTCAACATGAGCTTCTATTGTGGATCTTCTCAAAAAGCAAGGAAAGAAATCTAAAGCATTTTTATATGCAAGCGATGAAACAGCTGAAAGGGAAATGAGGAAAACAACTCCATTTACAATAGTCTCAAAAAAATATAAAATACTTGGGAATCAATCTAACCAAAGAGGTAAAAGATATCTAAATGAAAAATTCAAAACATTGAGGAAAGAAATCGAGGGAGACCTTAGAAGATGGAAAGATCTCTCATGTTCTTGGATAGGCAGAATTAATATTGTCAAAATGGCCATACTACCTAAAGAGCTATACAGATTCAATGCAATTCCAATTAAAATCCCAATGATGTACCTTACAGAAATAGAGCAAGCAATCATGAAATTCTTCTGGAAGAATAAGAAACCCAGAATAGCTAAAGCAATCCTTAGGAGGAAAAATGAAACAGGGGGTATCACAATACCAGAACTTCAACTATACTACAAAGCAATAGTAACAAAAACAGCATGGTATTGGTACCAAAATAGAAAGGTGGATCACTGGTACAGAATAGAGGACATGAACACAAACCCAAATAAATACAATTTTCTCAGATTAGACAAAGGTGTCAAAAATGTGCAATGGAGAAATGATAGCCTCTTCAACAAATGGTGCTGGGAAAACTGGAAATCCATATGCAACAGAATGAAACTAAACCCCTATCTCTCACCCTGCAAAAAAATCAACTCACAATGGATCAAGGACCTTGAAATCAGACCAGAGACCCTGCATCTTATAGAAGAAAAAGTAGATCCAAATCTTCAACTTGTTGGCTTAGGATCAGACTTCCTTAACAGGACTCCCATAGCACAAGAAATAAAAGCAAGAATCAATAACTGGGATAGATTCAAACTAAAAAGCTTTCTCTCAGCAAAGGAAACTATCAGCAATGCTAAGAAAGAGCCTACAGAGTGGGAGAAAATCTTTGCCAATCATACTTCAGATAGAGCACTAATCTCCAGAATCTATAAAGAACTCAAAAAACTCTACACCAAGAATACAAATAATCCAATCAACAAATGGGCTAAGAAAATGAACAGACACTTGACAGAAGAAGATCTACAAGCAATCAACAAACATATGAAAAAATGTTCAACATCTCTAGTAATAAGAGAAATGCAAATCAAAACTACCCCAAGATTCCATCTCACCCCAATTAGAATGGCGATTATCAAGAATACAAGCAACAATAGGTGTTGGCGACGATGTGGGGAAAAAGGAACACTCATACATTGCTGGTGGGGTTGCAAATTAGTGCAGCCACTCTGGAAAGCAGTATGGAGATTCCTCAGAAAGCTTGGAATGGAACCACAATTTGACCCAGCTATCCCACTCCTTGGCCTATACCCAAAGGACTTAAAATCAGCATACTACAGAGATACAGCCACATCAATGTTCATTGCTGCTCAATTCACCATAGCTAGATTATGGAACCAACCTAGATGCCCTTCAGTTGATGAATGGATAAAGAAACTGTGGCATATATATACAATGGAATATTACTCCACCGTGAATAATGATAAAATTATGGCATTTGCAGGCAAATGGATGAAATTGGAGAATATCATGCTAAGTGAGATAAGCCAATCTCAAAAAACTGAAGGACAAATGATATCGCTGATAAGCGGATGAGGACATATAATGGGGGGTGGGAGGGGTTAGAGTTAGTGTTAGGGTTAGGTTTAGGTTTAGAATAGGAGGGTGGTAAGAATGGAGGAAGGAAGGACTGTATAGAGGGAAAAGAGGGGTGGGAGGGGTGGGGGAAGGGAAAAAAATAACAGAATGATCAAACAACATTACCCTATGTAAATTTATGATTACACAAATGGTATGCCTTGACTCCATGTACAAATAGAGAAACAACATGTATCCCATTTGTTTACAATAAAAAAAAGAAAAAAATAACAAAAAAAGGAAAAATATTGAACGATTATTTTACAATACACCCAAAAATCTTCTCAAAATAGATTAAAGACTGAGGTATAAGACTTAAGAATGGGACTGGGGTTGTGGCTCCGCTGTAGAGCACTGGCCTGGCATGTGTGAGGCACTGGGTTCAATTCTTGGCACCACATATAAATAAATAAAATAAAGGTTCATTGACAAGTAAAAATTGGAAAGAAAAACACTTAAGAATGTCAAAGACCTAGAAAAAAAATACAGATTTCTTCATGACCTTGGTTGGTGATAATTTTATGATCAGGATACCAAAGTCACATGCAAAAAAGGAACAAAAATAAACAAGTAACACTCCATCACAATAGAAAGGTTCTGCACAAAAGAAGAGCAAGTCCAGAGTGAAAAGGCAGCCTATGGAAGAAACAGGCTTGTGTGATGGAAACATGCAAGACAGTTCCAGAGAAAACAGACAGGACTAAGGTTATGGGATGAGTATCCTTCCAATCTCCTCTGTGCTGCTTCCGAACATTAATATCAAGTCCATTCCAGGAGCAAAAAGAATAAGAATTTTCTTGCTCAACTTAGATATTTCTTTTATTTATTTATATATTTATTTGCTTTGGCATTCGGTGTGTACTGAAACCACCTGCTGTTTAGAATATAACAGAACTATTATGTTGCAGAATGTAAATGGCTATAATCAGAAAAATTAATGCTAATCCATTGAATGCTTTGCAAATGTTGATTAAATTCTAACAGGTCCTATGGGAGAATCGATTATGTTGAAATCTTGAAATCTTGTAGAAAACAAAAATGTGAGTTAAAACTACAGTGACATATAGATGCTATCAAAAGGAGATAGGAAGCCCGGCATCAGAAAGGGGCCATGTCCCTGGTTCATGTTGCTACAGTAACGGTCTCCCTGCTTTTCTCTGCTATCTCAGGCATATGCCCCCATCTAGTCTCCAGCAGCCACTGTTCCTCCTGCCTGCCCCTGTCCTCATGGGTCTATTCCTCCGCCTTTTCAAGTCTGCTTCAAACTCTGTTTAAAATTACAACACCAATATCCCTACTGCAATCCCCAACCCACTCCACCTTTCATATTTCTCAAGTGAAAAGTATATATATATATATATATTTATATATATAATTTATATTATTTATATATATAATATATATATAAAATTTACTTATTCCTTAATAATTTTGTTCATTTTCTGTTGCCACACAAATACATACACACACACACACACACACACACACACACACATTGAATTGAATTGAATTGAACTGAATTGAACTGAACTGAACTTCTCTAGGTAGACAGGATTTTTCTCTTTTGTTTCCCGCACTGAGGGCACACTATCTGTTAATCACTCCATACAAGTTTGTTAAACAGCACAGAAACTGTCTTAGGACCTGAAATGCTACCTTTCCAATGATGAACATGATGCATCTGACATGTCCTTGAACAACAAATTTGAGATCTCTTAATGGAGGGCAAAGGATATATTGTCCTTCAAAAGAGAAGGTAGCTCAGATGGTAGATCTTCTTATTGTAGTCTTACAAGTTTTATTTCTGTTTAATTATTCCCAGGAACCTTTTGCAATATCTGGTATTTAAAGCCAAGAGGGGATAAGAACCTATTTCTGCAAGTGCTGTATTCCTCAGGGAATGGCTGGTCTTAGGACTTCACTGTAAATAAATAAAATCACAAAACCGTCTTATGTGCCAAAGAAGTACTTTAATAATATCAGGGGAGGGTCCTTAAATCTCAAAGGCCATGATGTAAGTAAATAAATACAGAAAGTTACGTTCATCTGGACTTTTATCTTGACCATAAGCATGAGTACTGAAGCAAAGGAGATAAAAATCTTTTCAAATTTACCCTCCAGAACTCATGGCAGGTTACAAACTGCATGGTCCAATTCTCAGAAGCCCCTCATACTCTTCCACCCTCTGGGGCACTATTTTAATCCCCTAGAAGAACTTTCCTCTCAGCACATACCAGCAAGTGAGTTAAAATTTGCCATACCATATCACAAGTGTCAAGTATTATGCATAAGTGGATTTACTGGCAAGGCTTTCTTTTTGCTCTAAATATGTAAATATTTGATTCAAACAAAATTCAGAAGTGAAAACTTAAAAATATTAATTTTTTTGTTTCAATGTTGGGGAACATATTTATCTACTTTCCTTATCTTTTTAAAAGATTATTGGGTATTGTTTACAAAGAGACCTGGGGGTTTTGTGTGAAAATGTGTAACTGATAAATCTTTAGAGGTAGATTTAGTATCAGTATCATATTAATTTTGTTGCTTGTTCAATGGAGGAAACATGGAACTCTCTGATTCTACTCTAATATCTTATCTGAGCAGCCATCATGTTGCTGACAGTTTCACTTAGTTTAATTTCCTTGGTTTCATGTGAAACAACCCTTCTTTAGAAGACAAGCCCATTTTTCATCTGTGTGCTTTTTTATTGGTGCACTATATGACCTTCTTTGGATTGTAATTTAGTATCCCTGAGAAATACTACAACAAAAGATTCAAGCAGGGTAAGTATTTTCTTTAATTTAATATATGAGGATCGGGTTTCAATGTCAGTGAAATAAATAATTAAAGTTGAGTAGAATCCTGAGGGCATAATACAAAGGACTAAAACAAAATAAGTTTTAAACATTCAGGCAAATTAGTTGTGAAGAGATCAAACAACTGCTAAGACTTACAGGGAAGCTGAGTGAATATGTGCTTCAATAAAAGACTGCAACATTATCATGTATAAGCATCCCCAAGGTAAGGATGTCTTTGAAACTTATTCACTGTCTTACACTAACATCACTGCCTTCTCTCTGCCTATGCATATAATCACAATATATGTGTACAAGTGAAATTTAAAGGTTTCAACTTGAAGGCACTAAATTTTCACTTTTAATAATTGACTGGAAATGGGTAAGATTCTTCTTGCTGTCTCAAAAAAAATGGCATTCATTCTTCCTCCAATACTGTACAACAGCCTCCCCTGAGAAAAATCAAAGTCATTCAGGATAAAAAAAGTAAGTAAGCATTTTGTTTTAATCTTACTATATGATCACAACCAATCAATGGAGACTTCATATCCATTAAAACAAACAAAAAATACAAAAAAATACAGACAACACTTGCAGTTACAGATATTACAGTATCTGCCATATTCCCATACTTCTCCACCTGTCATGGTGTGATTAATAGATGAAACAAATAAACTGAGCCATCAAGTTGCATGCACGCTTCACACATTCTGCATAGTTCTACAGACAATGAGATATCGGTGCTCCTCAATATCTGTGGGGTTTATTCCAGAATGCCCCATGGATACAAAAATCACCAGATATCCAAGCCCTTTGCAAAAAGTGTTGTAGTGTTTGCATATAACCTACACACTTCCTCACATATGCCTTTAACCATCTCTAGATGATTTATAATATGAATTTATAATTTAATACCATGTAAATGTTTTGCAAACAGTTGTTAGACTGTGTTGTTTGAGGAACAATGACAAGGAAAAACATCTCTGTTTAGCACAAATGCTATTTTTTTCAGTCTGCAGTTTGTTGAAAACACAGCTGTGGAACCCACAGATACCAAGGACATACTGTACCAACAGAAGTCTTTACACTTTAGAAACAAAACGTGATCACCAACAGCAGGATCCTAAGCAAAAAAGATATGTAAAAGTTAAACTTCATTTCAGTAACAACAGACTGTGAAGGGGTGGTACAGGTGAGTGAAGTAAAATATCACATTTCAAGGTTGTTTCAATGGAGAACACCTACAATGAGTATTAAAAAAAAATGTGTTTTTTGCAAAAAGGAGGCAAAAGAGCAAGTACAGAAATCAGCTATTAAGAAAATAACTTGGAAACTACACAAACACACACAAATAAACAACTTCCATGGTGTTTTGTTTTGCTTTGTTTTGGCACAAGGGATAGAACCCAGCAGTGCCTTACCACTGAGCTACAAGGTTTTTCTTTTTGGAGGGTTAGGGTCCTTGCTAAATTGGCTAGGCTGGCCTTGAACTTAAATCATCCTGTCTCAGCCTCCCAAATCACTGGGATTACAGGTTAGCACTTTTGCAGCAAAATTGTCCACATTACATATTATAATCCCTCACAGAAATTTCTCTTCCAAAGGTCATTTGCTCCAAGTAGCACATCTCATTTTCACACTCACATGGGAATGAATCAAAATTTTCAACCGGAGAACCTCAGGCACAAAAGTGTAGGACTCTTCCTCTCTACTGTGTATCTGAAACCAGCAGTCTTGATAGAGAGAAAAACACTTCTTAAACACCAAAACGTGCAATGAATATCATATAAAAACCATATGTTGTGGAACCAGAAAAGTCCTTTCAATCATTTTAAATACCACAAGAAAGCAAGAAGAGGAATAAGCCGGCTTCATTCATTGTATCAACGTGAGTCAGGACCTTTGGAAATATTTTAATGTGAGTAGCACTTCACTTAGTACCATTATCAATATGACCAATTTTAATAAATTATCTTTATATCATACTTTAGAAAGAATTTCACATGCACTGATTTGTAAGCACTGTGCCCTACATGGTAAACATATAACAAAACAGAGAAATAGAGAAAAAGCAACTTATCAATTACAAATACCACCTTACTTTGGCTTTGTTTGGTTTGCTCCAGTATGTTTTTTATTTGTATTAGTATTTGCAATTTACAAAATGAAATCATATTCTTGAGGAAAAGGTTCTGGAAATTACAACTTATTGAATTTGAACAGAAACTTCATTGTTTATTACTTCATCAGAATATTTAAAAGTTAATACCACAATTCTACAAATATACATAATTATAATATACTAATTAAAATAAAAGTAATAATCATAGAAAGGAGATTAGTAGAAGAAGAGGTCAGAGGAAGGTACTAGGGAATGAGATTAATCAAATTATGTTACATGCATAGATGAATATGGCATAATGAATCCTATCATTATATATAATTATAATGTAACATGGCAAGGAAAATAATAACAACAAATAAGAAATTTGATGTCTCCAGGAAAAAACAACATTCGACATTAAACAGCAATAACCTCTGTCACCTCCATGACTTCTACAACAATGAATGTGTCCAACCAAGAACACAAGTTCTCTGTTAGCCACTTTATCCTCATGGGCTTTCCCTCCAGCCCACAAATGCAGCTCCTCTACTTTGGGCTCTTCTTCGTAACCTACACTCTGACCCTGACGGGCAACGCAGCCATCGCCTGTGCTGTGAGGGCAGATCGGCGCCTTCACACTCCCATGTACATCCTCCTGGGGAATTTCTCTCTCCTGGAAATATGCTATGTCACCTCCACCGTGCCTAACATGTTGGCCAACTTCCTCTCCACAAGCAAGTCCATCTCTTTTGTGAGTTGTTTCGCACAGTTCTACTTCTTCTTCTCCTTTGGTTGTGATGAGGGCTTCTTCCTTTGCTTCATGGCCTTTGACAGGTACCTGGCCATCTGCCGTCCTCTGCATTACCCACGCATCATGACCCGGCAACTGTGCACTGGCCTCATCGTCGTTGGATGGTCATGTGGGTTCATCCTCTTTATAACTCCGGTTGTTCTCATTTCCCGGTTACCCTTTTGTGGTCCAAATATCATCAACCATTTTATGTGTGATCCTGTCCCACTGATGATGATGTCCTGTGCGAAAGACACCACCACCCAGTCCGTTTACTCTGCCTTCAATGCTTTCTTCATGATTGGCACTTTTCTCTTTATCCTTTGTTCTTATGCTCTGGTGATTCTAGCTGTGGTGAAGATGCCCACAGCAGCAAGAAAACGCAAGGCTTTCTCCACTTGTGCTTCTCATCTAGCCCTGGTGTTTCTGTTTTTTGGCTCTATTATGTTAATGTATGTTAGCCCTGGATCAAGACACCCAGTGGAAGTGCAAAAAATCATTACCTTATTTTATTCTGTGATAACACCTCTGTGTAATCCTCTAATATATAGCTTGAGGAACAAGGGGATGAAAGCTGCCCTAAGGAGAGTCTTTGGGACTGAAATACTGTTCATAAAACATAAATCAATCATCGTGGTTATCTAAGTTCCATCACAACCTACCTAATCAGATGTAGGTGAGAACATTGTCTGGAGAATTAAGTTATTTTGGTTAGGTAACTGCTAATAAAGACCCCTGTATCTTAAATATTACTATTTATTCTGATGGATTAGCCTTATTTAAGAAATAAAATTGTCTTAGAAATTTCACATATAACTCAGTTTCTAAAAGGCAGCATAAATACACTTTGTATTTCAGAAATGGGTGAGCACATAAAAATGTAATATAGGTCCTAGACTTGCTTCAAAACTAAACCTACATATATTGTTCTTCACTGGTTACCAAATTAGAGGAAGGATTTCTGTATGAACAAAGTCCAGCCACACTGGCGTCATCTCGTCATCCACCTCCAAAGAATACATGTTTTTACTGTAAGGATTTCAAAACAAAACAAACTAATAGCTTTACCTAGATGATAAATGGGAGGTCACTCAGGACCCACAATACAAAGTGGAATTTTAGTAGCTATTTTTTATCCAAAATAGATGCACTAAATGTAATGTTCTGGGCACGCATCAGGATTTCACTCTCCTTGCTATAAACTAATGTCATAACAGGTGCAAGACCAGATTCTAGTTCACCATTTTTGCTTTGAGACATATTTAAGGATTATAATAATCTTCTCTAAAAATCTTTTCTTCTTTAAAGTGTATGTAATCACAATTGTTAGTTTGACAGTATTTTTTATTTTAATCCTGGTCATCAATCCTTTCATTAACTCTCTAAAATGTAATGAAAGACAGTCAGTAAATAAGATGCAATTTCCGGAGCTGTATTTACACTGGCAGAAACTTACTTGCATTAGAAAGCAAGGTACAACTATAGTTGTAGGTCTTCTTTTAAGAAAGAAGAAAGAATTTGAGGCTGTCTGGACTCTGACAGAAATGCTTTCTGAGGAGTTTCAAGAGAGAGGAGATGTTGCTATGGTCTCAATCTAAAATATCCCCTAATGGTTGATGCGTTCAAGGTGTAATCCCCAGTGTAGCAATGTTCAATTCAGAGATGGGTACTTGGGAAATGATTGGATCATTAGGGTTCTGAACTCATCAATGAACTAATGCATTGATGGGTTCATAATTGAATGGACCATTGGGAAGTGGTGGAAGCTATAGGAGGTAAGCCTCGCTTGGAGGAAATAGATCACTGGGGCCATGCCCTGGAAGAATATATCTTATCCCCAGTCCCTTCCTTTCTCTCTTTCTTCATGGCTGCCATGAGCTAAGCACCTCTCCTCCACCACATGCTGCCCACCATGACAGTCTGCCTCATCAAAAGCCCAAAGCAATGGGAACCAGTGACCAAGCACTGAAAACTCTAAAACTAGGAGTCAAAATAAATCTTTCCTCCTAGGTATTTTGTCACAGTGACAAAAATCTGACTAACCCAACTCTCTTGAGGCAGGTTCTTTTTTGTTTTTCTTTGTATTTCACTGAAAGAAAGTGAATAAAATGTGAATAATTTCCTGAACAAATTGTTTTCATTAGAAAAATGCTTAATTTACAACCACACCCAAAATATTTTCAGTGTAGTTATAAGATGCTGTCTCCTTCCTGATTATTTTTAACCTCGAATTCACTTTAGATTCCTAAGTTTCATTCATTCTATAGTCATTTATCTTTCTGAAACAAAGAGGAAAGGAGATGAAAAATGGGTGGTGTTTAGTTAAGCTGTTTATGAAGGTGTGTGTAGGCTGTTTGTAAAGATGTGTTTTTCTGTAATCAACTGTGAAACAATAATTAACTTGGCTTTGCATATCTCAGACTAGCTGTATCCCAGGAAAACTTTTACCTCATAACTCAAATTGTTGCCACTTAATGTAATGAAATTCAAATTAGTAACTTTTGTTAAATTTTGAACTTATAAATTAAAAATATTATAATAACAAAATTTTAACTTTGAAGTTGTCTAATATATTTTAAGACATGAACTCTTTTTTTTAAGACATGAACTCTTTATAAGGATATAAATAAAAAGCTCTTTTACTTAGTACATGATTTCTTGTCTCTACACACTCTCCTCAACTGCTACCAAAATCTGAAGTTTTTTTCTTAAATGACTGTTGTTTTTTTTTTCAACCAAATAAACACTTACCTTCCTTTTATGCAGATTGTAGCACTGCAGCCTACTTCATTTAGTTCAATAATGTGCACTATTTCAGAGTATTCATCAGTTAAGACAAACCACTTGTATTCATGGTCTCCAAATTTTCAAGTATCTGTTTCTAGACATACTCCATGTGAAGCAAATAGGAAATGGGAGAATTCATATTTAATACAGCAGATGTTGTATTACATTTAAAAAAGGCAATTTGTGAAATGTTCTGTAATATCATAAGCATAGTGACTCTTCAAAGTAGGTGTATTTCGTAAAGATCTTTATCCAATGTATACAGAATAATTTCCTTTCCACTCAGTGCCCTCATGGAACTATTATACCCTGAATATGATTTGAGGACAGTCACTTCATACTTCATTTATTATATGCACCTACAATTATATCCTACAACCCTCTGGGGCATATTTTTATCAATGCCATACTAATAGGTTAGAAAAGTAACCTAACAGTTTTAGTGAGGTTCCATAGTTTCATAATGTCATGCAAGTAGTAAATAACAGTAGAGAAAAAAGATTATTGTAGAAGATGCTTTTGGTGAGCTTTTATTTTCACCTGCAGGTATTTTGTACAGTTTAATGTAAATCTCAACTCAATGACCACATTCCACTCAAAACATACCACATAACTCTCAAACCCAGTTTCTCAGAAGCCACCAGAGACCCACAGCCTATGCACAGATTCAACTTGAGATGTTATGGAGGTCAATAGAGATAGATGAATACATCAAGCATTTCTCTTTCTGGGAGACATTTTCTGTGCTGTCCAGAGGCCCTGATCTCCAGTCTGCATTTTCTGCCATGAATTTTTATCCTGTCCTCACTCTCCCTGCTTCTTCTTCCTTAATGTGACAACCTCTCATAAGAAACAGCCCACTCTTTCTCTTGGGCTCTGCTTTCAAAGTAGACTATAAAAACACAATTAGTTTCATAAGTGACCCTAACAATTATCCTCACTCTAAAATTATGGAAATAGATCATTACTCCTGAGTGACCACAAAGAGCCCCAGTAGGTTATAAGTCAGGTGGTGGTAACCCCTAAATAGCTGAGCATCAGACTCACTAGGTTTTCACTCGTGATAAATTGGGAGGAGGCCACATGGAAGAGGAAGCCCTGCCCAAGAAACAGCTCTAGCACAGCACATCCTCTCTGTCCTGAGTCTAGCCTTTCCTGGGACGTTCAGAATAGGGCAACCCAGAGCTTTATTCTCTGAGCTCCGTGAGCTCCAGCAAGCAAACTGGAGATGCAATGGAGCCTCAGCTAATTACCTTGGCAGTGATTCCAGAAGGAGAAGAAAGGACAAGAAAAGCAGGTAATGGAAAAGGAGAAAAATGTGAGAATCATGAAGAGTCAAAAGAAAAATGGGATTCACCTTATGTTTGAAGAATTTGTCTGAAATTCAAACACCTAAAAATCTCCCTTGTTTTTAAGAATGACTGTCTTCTTGGAATAGGTTACACAGCAGAGATAACTGGTATCTAAGTTACTACTGAAATTAAAAGGATAAGAACTGATGGGAAAGGTCACATACTAACAGAATCCCAATGTAAATATTATTAAGAAAAATATGCACACACATATTTATATTGTACTCAAAAAGTTAGGTGGTTGACCATCAAAGTGACAAAGAATCAACAGACTTTTTTCCATAAGCAGGTCATTGGAGGAAGATATTAAAAAAAGATTCTACAAGTACAATATGAAAATATCCATGAGTCCAAAACTTTTAGATACACCAATAGTATTTCCAAGAGTCAGCACTTGAAGAAGTCACAGGACATGGAGACTGCAGTAAAAGAACCTGGCTAGTGCTACTCAGAAATGTATTTGGTCCACGTCACCCATCCTCTGCAGCAACCAGTGGACACTAGCAGAGTGATTGGGCTGCTTCTCTGCCTTTGTCAGCTTGGGCAAGAGCTGGCTGATTTCTGCCACCACATAGCTCTGCTAAAGCTTCAAGTCTTTAATAGAGAGGAGTGTGAATCAAGTTACAGAAACTAACCAAAGAAGCCATCTGCAAGGGGTCCAACTCCCACATTCTAAGATCCATGACAGGAGTTCAAGTAAACCCCAGTGTCAACATGAGCTTCTATTGTGGATCTTCTCAAGGAGTAAGGAAAGAAAAGGATCTGAAGCTTTGCCCTTACAAGGGATTTTTCAGGAACTACTTTGCTAAAATATTTTCAGGAATTATTTGTTAAAGTAACTCATTACCTTGAAAGTTCCTTCTGGAAATGATCAATTTGAATAATCTTTGCTTACCCCTGGCATTCCTTGTTCCAATAAAATTGGCTGTACTTAAATAACAGGAATTGAAGCCCTAGAGCCCAACTTCTGAATAAATTTTCAAATATAATGTTTGAAGTATGAATATTTAAATAACCCAAAATAAAATTCGAAGCTTTCCAGTGGCCAAAAAGCATAATAATGACCACAAAGTCATAACATGTTGAAGCCATTGGCGTATTAGACATAATTTTTCACTTCAGACATTATTCATGGAACAAAAGGAAACCAAACTGAATCACAATCAAGTCTAAACTCTTGGCTTTTTAAAACTTCTGTTTAACTATTTTAAAATGGTAGAGCTCTCTTCAGAAGAATGTGATGAGACTTATATTAGATGGTGTGTGTTAAATCTGCTAACATTAATCAAAATTTAACAGAGACTAGAAACTATTATCTAAATATGATAGGAAGCCTGGAGAGAGTGTTTGGTCAGAGGAAGGATAATTTTAAAATATAAAAGTACACCTGGGCAAGGGTGTCAGAGGAGGTTCTGAATGCTACATAGACCCCAGGAGTTCCTGTACTCACTGTCTGAATGCAACTGGAGAATACCAGCATGCATCATTTCTCTCCTCCAGGAGTCTACCAGAGAAATAAAGGAGACCAACTTTCTATAAATTTGTTTTAATTTTTATTGACACACTTAATTGTACATATTTATCTGGTACAGGTTGGTATTTCCATACAGGTATATAATAGGTAATGATACAATTATGGTAAGGACCTCCTTAATGTCACTACACTGAATGATAAGAATAGTCAGAGAGGTTACTCTTATTGGGTAAGAGTTCAGCATTAGGGGATTTGCTGAAGTAGATTTTAATCATCACTTGAAGAACTACGCAGGGTGAAATGGAAGCCCCCAAAGTCTAAAGTAACTGGTAACATCCAACATGGTACTGGCTTTTTAATCTAGAACCACAGTGGAGGTGCCAGGTGAGCAGCAGACCAGCAGGGTCATTACTAGGTGGCAGTCTCACTGTTGGACTCACAGAGATCCTCTCTTCTTTGAGTTTATCAGTGAAAGGAAAATACTGGGGGTTGAATGGTGCCCTGTGATTATTCCTCTGTGTCTGAAGGGCAGCCTCCAGTACAACAGAAGGCCAGAAATAGGTGCATATGTAAGTGGAGAGTTGCCTGGCGCTCTGTTCCTTTTTGTGTAACACCTAAAGATGATTTTACATTGTACATGAAGCACAAACTGTGGCAGGATGACTCAGAATCCAAAATCCTGCACACCTGGGATCTCTCAGAGGACACAGGTGGGATCTCCTTGAGTGCAGCATCTACTGTCTGTAGGGCTGCTACAAAAGGGGGCTATAAATGTTCCCCTGTGTTCTGATATGAGTATAGTCTATATCACACAGTAGTACATCATGTAATAAATGATTACTTCACAAATTCCCCATTCCTCCTTGCAAGACTTCTAACTTGTCTATTCAGGGCACACATGTTTGAAAATCTCTTCAGAAAATCTGACCAATCTGTTTTGCCTTCTCTTTCAGATAAAAAGATGACAGAAGCTAGTGGGCTTCATATCACTTCAGAGAAGACAAAATGTTTGTAAGTGATGGGTCATTCTTTTATTAACTATCATTAAGATTCAAAAATTCCTGTCCTTGCAATAAATGTAAAGATACAGTTGCAGGTGTAATTCACAATAACCCAAGGCAAGGAGGAAGTGGTCCTCAGCACGTTGATCTGAGAAGAGTGAGGCAGGAGGAAAGGGATTCTCAAAGAATAAGAAGTATGTTCCCAAATGGGAGAAGGAGGAAGAGCAGGCAATTCATACAGGCTGTATTACTCCCAAGAATTTGAAAGAAAGTCATTGTTCTCTCTTTCTCAGTGTACTTCTTTTTCTCCTCCTTCAAATTTTGATTAACAAACACTCATTCAAGAACCACCTAGAAAACACCAAAGTCTTCTTCTCGAAGGCTCAATA
>JAHUXG010021719.1:0-44892 GCA_020740815.1 Sciurus niger
TTGAGTTCTTTATATATTCTGGAAATTAGTGCTCTATCTGAAGTATGAGTGGCAAAGATATTCTCCCACTCTGTAGACTCTCTCTTCACATTACTGATAGTTTCATTTGCTGAGAGAAAACTATTTAGTTTGAATCTATCCTGGTTGTTGATTCTTGCTTTTATTTCTTGTGCTATGGGAGTCCTGTTTAAGGAAGTCTGATCCTCAGCCAACAAGTTGAAGAGTTGGACCTACTTTTTCTTCTATAAGATGCAGGGTCTCTGGTCTGATTTCAAGGTCCTTGATCCATTGTGAGTTGAGTTTTGTGCAGGGTGAGAGATAGAGGTATAGTTTCATTGTATTGCATATGGACTTCCAGTTTTCCCAGCACCATTTGTTGAAGAGGCTATCTTTTCTCCATTGCATACTTTTGGCACCTTTGTCTAATATGAGAAAATTGTATTAATTTGGGTTTGAGGACACAGATTTTCTTTCCAACCTTAGTTGGGCAGTTGCAAATAAAAGTCTAACAAAGTCAGGGTGGGGATGGCCTAAACTGGGTGAGAGCCACGGACTCAGAGACAGCACATCTGCACAGAGCAAAATGACCAGGGACTTCAGTCCACGGGAGGCAGAGCAACAAGATCAGGAGCCCACAGAGACTTGAGCAAGGAGGCTGTGTGAGGACTAGGTGCACTTTAAGTATTAGAGTGCATGGTGCATGCGTGTGTCTTCTAAACAAATCCCCTATTTGCCTCAGAAAGCCAAAGCAAAGTCCGTCCCTTGCCAACAAAAGAGCTCGCCACGTCCAGTGGATTTCCCAGGTAACCTCTTCAACCCCACTCTTCCCTCCTCGGTGGGCTTCTGTGAGCTCTGATACCCTTTCCTGGCCTCCTTCTGCAGTGTTGGTCTTTCTGCTTTGAAATCTGTTTCTGTGGGATGGTGGTGTCAGAGACCCTCAATCTGCAGGGACCCAATGCTTTCTGTTGGGCTGATTGCTGATGACAGGGTGCTTTAATTAAAGTGTTGATATGATCTTTGGGTGATCTGCTTTTGCACACTGATGAGAGAGATGTGTTTACTCAGGGGAACAAGATATATGTTGATCAAAACAAAGTCTGCTTCATAATTGAGTTAATCATGTTAAAAAAACAAGATAAAATGCCTTATCCATATTGTTTTATCCACACTTGGCATTCATTTAATGATAGCTTATTGCATTATTTTATAGACCTTGCTTTATACATGCTGCAGTAAGATTACCCAGCATGATTTCCATCTCTGCCATTCAGGAACTATGTGTCCTAAGCAAAGGAAGTCACTTAAACTGTGTCGCAGTTTCTTGATCTCTAAGGTGGCATTTTGTTACCATTCGCAGTTCAGTGAGTTTCTGTGTTTAAAGCAGGCCAAGACCTGCCTAGCTCATGGCCCTTCAAAAGTCCATAACTATTAACGGTTATCATTGTTACATTAAGGACACATGACTAATCAATGGCAGATTTAAATAACCAGTTCATTCAAAATAATCCTTTGTATTTTATATTGTACTTAAAGAATATTCAAGGACTTTCATTTACATTAATTCCTTGTAGACTAAAACACTTTATTATTATGATTTTAGCGATAGGTGTCAAACCGAACTTGTAGTTGATGACACGGAAGTTCAGAGGGATGAAAAGATGGCTAAGGTTATAGATGGTAGATATCAAACGGCTTCAAGTTCTGATATTCACTTTTCTGGTGAAATCTCGATTCTGCTTCACTACATTTGTGTATAAGAAGGATGCCAGCTTTATTTTTTAATAAGTATAAACACAGGGGGAGACTATTTGAACATTTCAGTTAACTTCAATCAGCTGAACTGCTCAGAGAACAGCGTATTCCAGTGAAGTGAAAATTAACTAGGCAGAAAAGTCTTCAATTTTTAGTCTTTAATGAAGCAAAGTTGAAGTTAGACAAGTCTGTTTCTTGTAGAGGGTGATTTGTCACAGTTTGCACTCCGTCTGATACCCGGGATCCTTCTCTTAAGTCTCCAGTTCTCATCTCAGAGACCTGCAGCATGATGAACGGAAGCAGAGGTGAAACCACAGTGTCCCGACCCCTCTGTTCCCCAACCCCCTTCTACCCAGGTCACCTGATGCTGTCCTCTGTACCTCCCTAAAGCCCTCGCCTCTCAAGGTGGAATTCCTGGTTCTGACTGGTCAAGGCTGTTGAAAGCAGTGACGGAGGGTGGGGGGGCAGTGACTGAGACCTGGGATCTCTGATGCCCTCATGGCTGCGGCACACCTGGTGCCTGGGACTGTTCTTGTGCAAGGGCACAGGATGCTCAGCAGCCGTGGCAATGCCCTGCATGAGGAGGCTGTTCAAGAGTCCTGCCAGCTCTGACCTTGATCTCAGGCACCCAGCTCCCAGGAAGGAAGGAACTCTTATGCTCGACAGCAACAGTGTTTCACCAGCTTGCTTCTCCAGTTCCTGCCCGCCCTACCCTAACTTTGAACAATGGACTTTCTTGAGAGCCACACAGAGCTCCTAACACTGCACTTTGCAACTGCAGAACAGCTACTAGATGTCGTGGTTTCTGTAACTTTCCTGAATACAAAAAAAAATGGTTGCATAGTCTTTAACCTGATATGGAGTCATATTTAAATAAAGATTGCTGGAGTAACTCTTTAGACCTGCATCTCCATCAGAGAGCAGAGCTCCACCTGATCCCAGCTTAATCTTCAAGATCTGTGTCTATGAATTTTATTTTCCAATCCCCCTTCGCCCCTTGCTGGACCTGAGAGTTTGTTCGCACTGGTCTCGACACAAGGCCTCTCTCTACTTGCTTGTGAGGCTTATGATAGCTAGCTATAGCATGCTAGGTCTGTTCACACTCAGCATGAGTAATTGGGTGGGGAGTGAGAAACAGATTAAAAAATCAATAATTCTTGGATCATCTGTGCCTTCAACAAATACTTATCAAGAATGTACTCAGGGCTCTACTGATGGAGCAGGGTGACCGGAGGCCTGACGTGCAGGTGCACAGGAGTCAGCTGCTAGGGAGAGAAGGAGGAAGCGTTTAGAACTTGACACCATTTTAACTGAGCCCTGTGGCCAGCACAGGTGATCCCATAGTGTGCCTTCTGGTTTGCGGCTCAGTTGAGTCTCTTTTGCAGAGGAGAGGGTCTGACCATCCTAACATCCGGGGACCTGTAAATTCAGCCTGCAGAGAGCCAGGCTGCTCCCCTGTTCCCACCGCACGGGAGAAACTGTGCAGCACATCATCTCACAGGGATGATCTCACAGGCCTCTTCTTGGGGACAGTGAAGACACAGGTCCTCTGCAAGGACCTGCAGGCTCTGGAGCTGGGTTCTGTGCAGAGCTGGCACTGGCCCCTGCCGCAGCCCAGGAGGATACCCTCGGGAGGGGATGCGCGGAGTCTGAGGTACCGTGTGCTGTGCGCCTGCATCTGCCTGGCTCCCGGGAGCATGGTGCACAGTGGCCACCAGTTGGGTCTCCACCAGGACTGCCCAATGCTCACAGGGGGCCTCCAGGTTCGGGGTGGGCATGCCACTTATGTCCTCCTGCCCTGTCCAGCAGGGTCCACATGGGTCCACATGGTCCACATGGGTCCACACCGTGCACAGGCGTTGCTGTCCACCTGCGCCTGTGTCCTTCCATCTCCCTCTGCCCCTCTCCTGGGGGCTTAAGGCCTGGAAGTGAAGACGTCCCATGCACGTCTCTGTGGAGTCCGCCTGCATCCCCCAGGGACTGGGGTGACCTGGGCGGGGCTTCGGTGGCCAGGACCACCTATGGAACGAGGGAACACCTGGCTGACGTCTCCCCATCTCGCATCACCCCCAGTGCTCACAATGGGGTGCCCAGGGCGGGGCAGGCCCAGGCGGACCCTCTGCGCAGGTATGGAGCAAGCCAGGTGCGGTGGGGACTCGGGCGACCCTGCTTGCTGGCGCAGAGCTGGTGGGGTGTTGGGCCTGCTGGGTTGCCAGACCAGGAGCCTTTGGGAAGAGTTTGGGCCTTATGATATTTGAACTTTGAAAATCACCCTTTGAGAGTGAATGATGACTGTTTTTACCAGTAACAAGGCCACTGCCACTGAGCCTGGTGTCTTCTTTGGGCTGCGAACTTGGAATTGTTGATGACAGGGCCAACTTTTAAAGAATTTGTTACTTTCAGGTAATTCTTGACTGATCTTCCTTTCTCCATTTGTGTCCCTTATGGTGACATTTAACTGGTCGGCCACCCAGAGCGTAGCCAGTTTTGAGGGGAGCATTGGAGTTGAATTAAATACCAAGCGTTCTTACGTGGATAACCTCCCCCAAAGGCTGCAGCTCATCCTGAGTTCACCTGGTGTTGGGGCACAGGCAACGTCTCTGCATCACAGAGGATGGCTTTGTAGTTTGAAGAGAGGCGCTGGGGGAGTAAGCTCCTGCTTCCTGCCGACACTCGAGGCCTGGCATTGTCCTCCCAAGTTTACTTCCCAAAGAGATGGCTCCCAGGACCTTAAGGAAAACTTTCCCAAGTCACAAAGATGACAGGTGGCCCACTTAGTCCTCAGCAGGTTGTGTAGGCATGTCAGAGAGAGGAGGAAGTACTTGAAATCCCACGTTTTCTAACACGAATGCTTTGAGAGTTAAGAGAGGGAAATCTCTTCCTTCATTTTCAACATGGAGAACTAAGCCTCTTACTTTCAGTTTGCATTTATCTTTTCCGGGGATGGCAGACAGTGAGCTGGAAGAGTCCCCCACCTCCCGTATTACAAATCCATCTCAGATCCAACCAAATACAGTTTAATTTTTAACTTGAAGGGTGACACCCAAGGTAAAGCTTCTCCCAATTCCAGTTGTAGAAAATGAGTTCGCATTTAAGTATTCTTGGGTGGATGCTCTCAGCAAACATCTTTCAGGCATGGATTGTGCTCCGGGAGGGAGCTGAGGGTCAGCAGTAAAGGAGAGGGAGGCCGTGGAGGCCTGGTGGTGCTCTTGCCTCCACAGCACTAACCACAGGAGCCACGTGTGGAAGTTTTTGACACATTAAAAACAGAACAGAGACAGATGAAATTAGTTTTTGTAATATATTTTATTTGACCCATTTATCTAAATCATTTTCATTTCTACACATAACCACAAAAATTACTAATAATCTATTTCAAATTATTATTTTTCTCTTTTGCACTAAGTCTTGGAGATTTGTTTGAGCAGGATCCATTTTAAGAGCTCTGTAACTTCCTGTGGCACGCGGCCACCTTACTGTGCGGTGACGTCGTGAACCTGAGGGTGAGGGAGACCACAAAGGAGAAGACAGATCCCGGATGAGTTCTTGATGGGGCCAGTGCTGACCAACACACAGAACTCAGGATGAGTTGTCCTAAAAACACTGCTGAGGAATCGCCCCGGGGGTCGCGTTTGGACAGAACTCTGAGGGGAGGGCCACCAGCTCCGGAGGGCAGTGCCTCACAGGCTGGAGACCTTGTCCACAGTGGTGTGAGTTGTTGGACAATCTGACAAAGAGATGGGACCTTTCCCCAGTTCCTCAACACCATGAAATCCTGCAACCCTGGCGAGTTGTTTCATTGCAGGGAATTCCCTAAAAAGTCCGAGTTTAAAATTTTCCCAGCATGAGAAACAACAGGAGGTCTCATCTATCGGTAGGTCCATAAGTTTGTCCCACCTCATAAGAAAACAGTGTGGAAGGACTGAACAGCAGAAAACACTCATGCACAGTGACCCGGTGCTTACCTGCCTTGGTGCTCCTCCCTCGATAGCCCTGGTGTACTGTGCATCAGGAAGCTGATAACAGGTTGACCCTGCCCTGTGAACACCAGAAAAGTCACTTCCAATAATGAGCCCTCACCTGGTGCCAGGTGCCGTGGACTACCCGTGTTAGTGCTTGCTCTGAAGCACTTGGGGTAGATACTGCTGGCACCCCATTTTACAGATGAGGACACAGGTTTAGTTACCTGCCTGTCTTTCACAGGTGGGCACGAGAGCACCAGGCCAGTACTGGGCTCTGCATGCTATCCTCTCTACCATGTTGCTGCCCAGGGCCCAGGATGGTCAGCATGAAGCTTCCTGACCCTGGTAATCCTGGGAGACGCTGTGAGTCTGTGCTGGGAAGGACGCAGGCCATGCCATCAGTAGCCCCCTTTGGGTACTGTCCCTCAGTCCCTCTATGTCCAGCAGCAGTTCCACATCTTATTCCAGAAACCCCATGGCTGAAGTCTGAGGAGGAAGGAGGCCCCCATGGGTGCCGTGGTCATCCTTAATCATGGGGCAATCCAGGCTTGGTCCCATGGGCCCTTTAACATTCCACAGATGGTAACTTCAAGACCTGGTGGGAGGCTTTGGTCTGAATGTTTGTGGCCCCAGATTCATATGCTGAAATCTTGGCCCCCAGCGTGATGGTGTCAAGCGGTGTGGCCTTGGAGGTGATTAGGACGTAAGGTTGATGTCTTGTGGCGGGATTAGGGCCTTCATAGAAGACACCTCAGATGCTCCTTGCCCCTTCCATCATGTAAGGACACAGCCAAAAGACACGTAGGGACCAGAAAGTGGGTCCCACTAAGCTTCAGTCTTCCAGCACCTCCATGTCATACTCCCCGCCCTCCAGCACTGTTTTTTGGTTATAGTGGCCTGAATGGACTAACTTAGATGGTCACTGCCAAGCATGTCCAGAGGGGACCCTGACAGGCCTCAGCTTTCCAGCAGGCGCAAGAGAGGATAAAGACATGAGGTCACAGATTTCTCCAAGGTCTGGGGAGGATTTCCAGCTCTGCCATGAACCAGCCTTGTGACTTTGGTTGCTGACTTAATTTCTCTGAGTTTCCATTTCTTGTTCTGCAAAATGAGAGTCCTGCTGCAGAGGCTGCTGTTGAAACGGAGGGGCTGCTGAGGCTGCCGGGGAGGGGCTTCCAGAGCCTGGCCCATCTCAGCGCTGTGCGCATCAGAGCCTTTACCTGGGAGTTGAGTGATGAAATCGCCCGAGTCCCCACCTCTGACCCGATGCCTCTCAGAGATCCACCACTCCCACGGCTCATCACGCCACGCTCGATACCTGCGAGGGAAACATGTGAAATACTGTTGCTGCGGAACGTGAGACAGCGGGCTGGGGCCTTCCTGGCTGCCCTCGCTGAGGAGGAACCGTCCGTGGGCACGTGGCTGAGCAGTGGCCAAGGTGGAGACGCTCCTCCTCACAGGTCATGTCTTCCTGCTGCTCTTGCTTCACAGGCCCAAGCAGGTCCCAGGCCCCTCTGAACTTCGGGCTGGCTGGGGTCTTTCCTGGATCAGCCTGCGGTGAGGAGGCACCGGGGACCGCGTGGGTCCAACAGCAGGCATTGCGTTCTCAGAGTCCCGGAGGCTGGAGGCCCAGGGTGGAGGTACTGGCTGCTCGGCTCCCATGGGGCTCTCTTCCTGGCTTGCAGATGGCCACCTTCCTGCTGCCCTCACGTGGACAGGGAGAGAATGTGAGCTCCCCGTGTCTCTTCTGGTGAGGGAACTAACCCCATTATTAGGGCCCCACATTTGTGACCTCATCTAACCCTAATTTCCTCCATCAGGAGCCCATCCTCCAACGCCCCCTCACCGGGGTTAGGCCTCATTGTATGAGTTTTGGGGAGACACAAGCATTTTGTCTGCAATAGCAGACTTGTGCTGAGAAAAAGGCAGGACCTGGGTGGAAAGCTTTGTGTCTGACACCTGCTGCATCTTGGAAGGGAGACTTGGTGACCCAGGGAGAACTAGTGCATTGCCAGGGTTGGTCCTAAGGGGCCTAGGACCTGTCCCCACTGTTCACACCCCTGGTCACGTCAATCCGCATTTGGTAGAAAATACTGAAAATAGCCTCCATGTGTTGGTCCACAAAGCCAGCAGCTGTGAAGGTCAGGAGAAAGGGCCACCATGGCGCGTGGGATGGGGACAGGGGTCCAGGCCCTCACGCTGGAGAATGGTGCATATAGTTTGGGGACTGTCACTGTGGAGCTAGAAATACTAATCAGGGAGAGCATCTGGCATCTGTGCATTACAGAGACAAACCTTGGAGCTGCGCTTGATGAGGAAAGAAAGGAAACGCACCATCAGCGAAACAGAGGTATCGCTCGCCCGGCAAGCGTGAACTTGACATCCCCCCTCTGTCATCATGTGATGTCTTGCTAATCAGTAATAAAAAGGGTTCTGATAAATCAGGCCTCATGTTCTGCACTAAAATTAAATGGAACAAAAAATAAAATGGGAGCAGGATAATTTTGTCTGTGGCAACCTTCACAATGATGGGACACGTCCTATTGTACCCAAAGCATGGATTTTCTGTCCTGCCATTCCTGCGCACGATGACTGTCCCCAGAGAGGTCCAAGTGGCGTCTGCCCTGTAGATGGTGGGCTTAACATGCTGGCCGCATTTCTGCATTGCCAAATTTCTCCAGGTCCAGCGACTTACTATCGACTGACTGCTGAAGACATCATCGCTATAAAAGTACGCTTGTTATAGAAAAAATTGAAACTCAGGAAAAATTTAAAAAGAAAGGAAAAGTCATCTCAATTCTCAATAGAGATGCCCATGGTTTATTGATTTTTGCAGGACTGCTTTAGGCACCAAAGGAAAAAAAAATAAACATACACCTTTGTAAATAGCATTCATGGATTTTGGAAAAGGATTGTATTTTACTGCTTTTTAAAAAATCGAGCTCATCCAACTTCTGAAACTCAGCATACTTGAAGCCTTTCTCTGTTGTTAAATGTTTATTTTTAGACAATGTGATATTTTGAAACGATCTCAAGCAAAAACACGCAACCTGTTTGTCTTCCGTTTTTGGCATCTTTTCTGTATCTAGCAGAAGTACCACCAAACCTGGAGTCATTACCCTGAGGACCAGCATGACGTCTCATGGACCCCAGGTGGGGTAAGGCCCCAGAAGTGTTCTGTTAGGTCTCTGATCAGCACCCCCAAGCAACAGGACAGACAGAGGAGGGTTAAAATGCTTAGCAACTGCTGTGACTAGTTGATCATGTGTGTCACTGTGAGCATGCCTGGGTCGCCGTGCTCTCCTGGGTATATCCTCCCATCACAAACAAAACCACAAACAAAGTCACTGTCAGTGAAATTATTATCCAAATCATTCTAAGATTAATGGGGACCTTAAGCAGCTCCCAGGGTTACATAGCTACCTGAGACAGAACTCAGTTCGGAGGCCGTCTGCCCTGATCTCAGAAGCCACTGTCCTTAGTCCCTTGACTTATGCAAAGCTGCTGGGCATGGAGTCACCGCATAGATGTGGTTCAACGTGAATAGGGGCCTGTGGTGTTTCTCCAGGGAAACACCTGTGTGGCCACAGGTGTGTGCAGTCACCTTGGGCTCCACATGGAAGATACAGGGACATGCCCCCAAGCTGTGAGGAGGCCACCAGCACTAAGACACTAACTTTCCATTGCAACTCCATAATAAACACCCAGAATGAGCTCGTGCAGTTAACAGGCAACAAGACCTCCCTGTCTTCTTGCAGGAGCCTGGCACACAGATGTGTTCCCATTTCTTCCACAAGTCTTTAAGGGACACTGTGTGTGCCAGGGACAGGGGACCGGTCTCCATGGTGCCCTGAAGACCACACACATCCACATAGTCACACACCAGAGCTTGATGGGCAACCAAGCCGTCTTGGCAGAAGTGCTTCTGACCCTCTGGCTCAGAGACCTTCTCCCACATAGCTCCTGACGGCCCTAGAGGCTGTGCAGACACAGTGGACTGTGGTCTCCTGGCTTCTGATGAGGCATGAGCATTTCTGGCCGGCCTATCTCAGGATGGAGGGGAAGGGACCACGAGCCACTCGTGACATCCAGACCTGGCTCCTGGACACCGTCGCATCCCGAGACTGGCATCTCGGGTTGAGTGTTATTCTTTTGGATGGGTGGGACCAGACCAGGCTGGGCTGGCACCTGGGCTGCTCTTTCCCCTGTGATGTAAGAAGTGGACTCTCTGCACATAACAGTGCTACTTTATGTCTCTGCTGGAGGTTCCACCAGACCTTCTCCTCTGAGTGCCAGTGCCACTCATTTGCCATGTAAAGAATAACTCTGAGAAAAGCAGATGTGGTAGTTGTTACACTCAGCTTGTGTGTGTGTCTGTGTGTGCACTTGTGTGTGTGTGTTGATTACAAATCATGAAGTAACTGGATTCTATGCAACAGAAAACTCCACATGAAGACCCGTGTGCTCTGTCTGGGATGGAGGCGTAGGGAGGAGGAGGTGCGATCGGCCTTGCTCTCACTGGGTGCTTACCATCTGGGCCCCGCTCACAAGTGTGGGAGACTCCAGTGCCCTTCATCCCATGGCCGGTGTCCCAAACCCCCCACAGTCTGCAGACCTCACTCAAAGCTGGATGCCAATCCCAGGAGAAGCAGGTTCCCTGGGGCCAGCCAGGGTCATGACTCTGCAACCCGGTTCCTGCGCAGTGGGGTCTGAAAAAGGCTTCCCACGGCGTGGACTGCACTGTGGAGCTGTTTGGGGCAGCTTCGACTTTCCTCTGACACTGGATGGCAGAAGAACCCACAGGGGCGAGGAGAGCCCACGTGCATGAATGAGATGCTAATCGTTGGGAGGAGAGAGGACAAGGGGAGATCAGGGGGGCCGGTGGCTCCACCAACTTTCCTTGGATGTGGTCAGAGGCCATGGCCTTCAGTGGAGAAGAAGAGTTCCCGGGCAGTAAGGCTGGTCCACCACATTCTCTGAAACCATTCTCTCACATGTAGAGAGGTTAGTAAAGGCCCCCAGCAGACTTAAACCCTGTCCCCATGGGGCTGCTAGAATACATTCTGATAAGACCCAGAATATCCAAGAATAGGCAGCACGGGGAATTGGTTCTCTTCAAATACCTCATGTCTTCTAAATGTCCTGGGTTTCCTTGCATTTAATAGAGGTCATGTGACTAGTTCTGACCAGTGAACTCTGGTCACTTCTGGGTTGGGGTGGCTAAGAGCCACATGTCCCCTATCCTGCTTCAGCGATCTTGGAAGCCACATGCTGCAGAGGGTGCCTCTGTAAGATACGAGGCCCCTGGCCAATCACATCAGGCTTTCCTAAATAAGAAACCATCGAGGATTTGGACTCTGCCTCTGTTGTAAGGCATCTTGGAAAATCCTGACTACCCACCCCCAAGGCCATCTCCAAAGCCCTTCCCGCCAGTGCAGGCAAGACGGGCTGTTGGGAGAAGCATCCCGTGGCAGAAGTCATGTGCTGCAGTTAGAGGAGGCTGGGGTACAGGAGGATCTAAGTTCCCGACTCAGAAAAGTGGGTCCTCACACCTCGAGTGACGTTAGTCTCAGCTGCAGGAGACATGCAACTCCCGGGGTTAGTGGTGATCAACTGTGCTCACGTGGGATGAGGAGACATGGTCAGAGGAAGACGTTTCCAAAGGCTCTTGGATTCTGAATTGAGCTGGATCCAGAATTCTGATATTCCATGCAAAGTGAAAGACACTAGGTCTTGGTTCATTTTTACGGAGAGTGGAGTCAGATATAGGACCAAAGGAGATTTTTGAAACAACCTGTTTAAAATTTGGATTTAGTTCATTCATTGGATGAGGTCTACCAGGTGCCCAGCACTCTGTTGTTCCCTGGAAGGCAGAGGGGAAGGTGCCCGCCCCTCGGTTTTCTGTGAGTTCTGAGCTGGGCATCAGAAGTGGACCTTGTTGTCCTGGTGGCTTGCAGGAGAGTGTCTGGGTTGCTGGAAACCATAGCAACGTCCACCTCTGTGACTGCCCCATCCGTAAAGCTGCTGGAGCCTAAACCTACCCACGTGAAGCAAGCAGGAGAGGAAGGGGTTAATAATGAGGCCCACCCCCCCAACAAGTGGCAAGTGGCAGCCACCCTGCTGCTGTGCCTGGGAGCAGCCTCAGAAAGGGGATGTGATTTCTGTCCTATAACCAGATCTGTCTGGATCAAGGTTGGAGATGGAATCTGCCATCCCAGTTGAGGGCAGCGGCTCTCTTTCCTGCTGACCCTTCTTCATTGTTTCTTCCTATGGCAGATCTGCGTTATGTTTCTCACTCACTGAAAATGGAGTATTATAAACACTAGGAAGGGACTGGAAGGCAGGCGGAGTGTGAAGGGCTTTGGTGGACACAGCAAGCCAGCTGGTCTTTCAGCTGGTAACCTGCTCTTTATAGGAGAGAAACTTTTCAGAGTGACTGGGTGAGTTGTGAAAGGAGGATTCTGTGTGCACTAAAAATTCAGTCTGTATGAGGTTTGGCTTTCTAAATACAGGTTCCAGCCTAGAATTGTTATGAGCTGAGCCTTTCCCAATCATTCCTAATGAAATACTGACCATGGACTATCTTTGGTAAATAATTGATAGGTTACAAAGGAGATTGTGACCAGACCCAAATGTCCACCCTGAAACTCAGGATATACCTTCACCTGAGGCTGGTAGCAGTTCAGCACAGAGAAAACATATTCCAAGGAACACCAGGCATGCTTAGGGCTCGGAGGAAGCCTGGAGCCTCCCCACACACCCCTGGGATGAAGGCAAGTCGTGCCTCTTACTTATTAGTCATGTAACTATGTGATGATATAATTGATAGTCATATGACACGGTGCTAATGCTTAGTCATATGACAAAGAGCTACCTAGTCTTTGGGATAAAACTTTTATTTTTGTTCTGGTTTTGCCAGTTTCTGTCTTGGTGAACTGGGGAGTATTCCTAATATCCCTCAGCCTCAGTCTGATATTCACAAGATGGGGATGCTAAATGGGCTTTGCCTGAGAGTTCTGTGAGGGCTTAAAGGAGAAGATTATGGAGAAAAAAATGCGTCCTCTGAGCGAGCTCTGAGATGCTCCATGGAGAACACCCCTGTCATCCAAGGAGGCCACTTCTGTGGCAGGGACTACCTGGTGAGTGTTCTGGAACATGTACCCCCTTTCCCCAGACACAGTTGGGTGACATTCCTCAGCCACTGGGATAGCTGGATGTGGCTCTGGGCCAGTGAGATGAGAGTAGAATCAAGGCGAGCTGCATCCTGCCCCATCCCTCAGAACTCCACCCACAATCTAGTGTGTGGCTGCCCCTGCACCATGTGCCTCAGCTGCGCACAGCAAGCATGAAGCTACTTGTTGAAGATGGTGGAGCTGTGATCTGGAAGGAGATCTGTGGTCTGACCTAGTACCTGGAAGAGGGACCCCAGTATACAAAAGCAGCCTTTCTAAGTCTTATCTTGCTTTGGCCAGGGCACCTGTTTCCAGGAATTTGGGACAATAGCTAGCCTGACCTCCCTTTAATATGGCACCACATCACTCTGAGGAGGAGGGCAGGTGATGGATCTTGGAGCCACATCCCCAGCAGAAGTTGGAGTCTTACTGACTACAATGGTAGATGTTTAGAAGGCAGAGCACCGGCCACATGACTGAACTTTGAACAGGGACAGTGATGTGATCTACCTCAGTAACATTTCTTGTAAATAATCATAACCACCATCACCACCACCACCATCACCATCACCATCATCATCACCATTATTACCACCATCACCACCATCACCACCCTCACCATCATCATCACCATCATTACCACCATCACCATCATCATGACAAGCTACATACCTGTATGTTCACTCACTAAACAGGGTTCGAGCAGCTACCAGATGCAAGGATGTGGTTCGTCCTCTGGGGGAATCTCTATTATGGAAGGGAAACATCAATAAACACATAATCCAGGGAATGTGGGTGGAGGTTTTTGTTGTGATAAGTTCTATAAAGAAATACAGCAGAATAAGCACACTGCAGAGGATTCTGTTATTTCAAATGGGTGGCAAAGAAGGTATCTCTGAGCACAGACCTGGAGTTGAAGTGACATGAACCCTCTATGGGGAGCCAGCATGCTAACAGCAGTACCGTCAAGATGTGGCTCGCTCCATCCCCGCAGGCTCAGAGGCTCAGAGTGATCATGTATTGGGGTTTTCAAATTTGTTCTGTTCTTTTTTCCTGTTTGTGGTTCTGGGACTGAACCCGGTGTGCTCTACCACTGGGATCCATCCCCAGCCCTTTTCTATTTTTTTTTTGAGACAGGGCCTTTTCAAATCGACTTCTTTCACATGGTCATGTGCAGTTAAGTTTTTCCGCATCTCTTTTCAGGACTTGGTAACTCATGAACTCATGCCTTTCTTGCATTGAATAACATGCCATTTTTCTGGGTGTAGCACCACTTATTTATCCGTTCATCTCCTGGAGGACTTTTGGGTGCTTCCAAACCTTGGTAACTATGGATGATGTTTCTGCAAACAACTGTGTGCAGATCTTGTTTTCAACTGCTTTGGGTAAATACCAACACGCAGAACTGCTAGCTTGTGTGGTTCCGTTGTATGAGAAGCAGCCCAACTGTCTTCCAAAGTGGTGGCCCCCTTGGCTCTCCCACCAGGAGTGGCTGAGGGCTCCATCACTCCAGAGCCTGGCCAGCATCTCCTCCCATGGGTGCTCTGGATTTGGGTCATTCTAGTTGGTGTGTGTTGCTTCTCTCTGATGCAGTGGCTTGAGATTCCCCATTGTCGTGTGATGTGGAAGGTCCCTTCCTGCACTCATTGGTTAGCTGATTCCTTCTTCAGTGAGAAGTCGGCTCATTTTTAAAACAGGCTGTTTCTTTTCTTACTGTTGAGTTTTAAGAGTTCTTTGCATGTTTTTGGATAACAAATCTCTTTGTACTATATCTTTTGCAAATACTTTCTCCCACTCCATGGCCTGTATTCTTATTTTATTATCAGTGTTTTCCACAGAGTGGATTTAATTTTAATGAAATCAGGGGGCAAGGAACTTATCATTCCATGCAGGTCCCATCCCGAACTCTGCCTCAGAAGGAAGGAAGGAGGTTCTCTGGAGTTCTGTGTCCGTGGGAGATGCTGCTTCTTTTATTGGTCACATCTTTGGTGTTGAAACTGAAATGTCATCACCACATCCAAAGTCGTCCAGCTTTTTCTCCTGTGTTATCTTCTCAGAGTTTCAGTTTTGAATTTTACATTTAGATCTACATCGTCTTGAAAGATGCAAGGTCTGTGTTGAGATTCTTTTCTAGTTTTTATCTGCATGTGGAAGTCTAGATGCTTCCAAGCCATGGACAAAAAAATGAATCTCTTCTCCCCACTAGGTTGACTTTGCTTCTTTGTCAAAGATTGGTTGAACATATTTACATAAGTAGCTGGCCTTTTTCTTGATAAGTAGCTGACTTTGGGCATTTGGCTATAGTCATGAAAAACAGACTAATACTCACATTTAATGAGTGGTAGTGTTTGGGTACGTATCTGAATCAGTCTAATATCTAGGTTCTCCACAGTTATTGAACTGTCCTTGAAGCTCCTTCATGCATCCATCCACACTCACAGCTCCTACTTAACACTCACTGCTGTAGATCACCTCTGCTCCCACTTGTTGTGAAGAGTCTTCCCAGCTGTGCTCACCCTACCCCAAAGAAGTGTGGGGGCTGACCATTATTTGTTGGTGATTTTCTCATGTTCTTAGATCCTTTGGGGAAGGATCTAGTTAGTTTGTCCCAGAGGAGAGCACAAGGCTTCACGCAGAAATAGCGATAATCCTGGAATCGTGGCTCATGGGCAGTGTCTTCCTGGTTCCAGGTGGGAGGACCCCAGGGGGCTGGTGTTCAGCCCTGAGTCCTGCCTTGGCAGCCAGCAGGTCTGCATGCTCCGGGGACTCAGGACTGCAGTGGTCTTGCTCAAGGGAGCCCCAGGCACACGGGCTCTTCCTCTGCTCACACTGTCCTGGAGGAATTGGAGACAGAGCCCGGGAAGGCAGGTCAAGGGGAATCTGAGTGATCAGCCTTTCTGTGAACATAGAAAGGACCTAGATCCACTGGACCTAAATCCACTGGGCTGGGAAGAGGCTGAGCAGGGACAATAGTCATAGGGGACAAAATCAGTGGAAATTCATCGCCTTTGATTTACTAACTCTACCTTTTTATTTAAAGTAACATCAGTTGCAAAACCTGATGAAAATTCCCTCTATTTATTCCATGGAATTAAATACAGCCACGTCTGGCCTGGGCCACCCAAAGCATCACCATAAAGTAAGATCAGGAACACAATTATTTGCCTGTAAAACCTCTTCTTCTTTCCAGCCCGATGGCTAAAGAAGACTGTTTTCCAAAGCCTTGGGGATGGTGAAGCAGAGTCTCTGGAGATGTTTGACTTCCAGGGTAAAAGGTTCTTTCCTCAAGTTTCTGTCATGAAGCAGTGGAACGGTCATTGTCCATAACTACCATAGAAAAGGCTGCCCCCATCCCTGAGGACCCCCAGGTTAGGCTCCTCCCAGAGATCGCTCACAGTGAGGGCTCAGAGCTGGGGACCCCAGGCCAGCCCACCTTCCGGAGGCAGCACTCTCCCCGCAGCCCCGAGGGGCCTCCTGCAGGGGAAGCTCACCGTGCCACACCAGAACACAGTCTGCCTTTAAACATGGGAATTATTCCCAAAATGTCTTTGTGGGCAGCTGGTGAGGCACAAAATAAACACAGGCCTATTTGCAAGTAAGCAGGGATTAGCATATTCGGCAGCTGCAGCATCACCCACAGACACAGGGCTCCAGAGAGCCTCCTTCCTCTGAGGCCTGCTGGAATGAGGAGCCACTGGCCTCCTGCTAGTGTCCCCACAAGCCCCAGCAGGAGGGACGCGCTGGCTGACCACACAGGAGCACGCTCCGGGACCTTCCAGTGAAAGCAGGAAATAGCTCGGGGACAGGACGCAGCAGGGTAGTGGTTGAAGATAAGTTTCCCATGTGGAAAAGGAATGAGAAAAAACAGAGTTTTATTATCCATTGTCCAAAATGTAACAGGTGATTTTTAGTCGTCTATGAGAAAGGTTTAATAAAAATGTCCTCTATTTTGTCATCCAAGAGAAAAATGTAAGCGCCAACCAGGGGACGCGTGGGAAACGGGGCTCTTGTGTTTCTCGGGGAGGCCGGGCACAGGACATGTGGACCCCTGCTCCAGGCCCACGGAGAGGCTGGTGGAATCTACCCATAGGAAATTGACAATTGTATACCTGGCGACCTTCTACTGAAATTCGAAGATTTAACTTTCCTGGGCTTGACTCTGTGGAGCCAACGGAAGGTCACCTTCTCAGCGACCTTCCATGGTTTCAATTGCTCTCCATGGCATGCTGGAGGAAGGAAAGAATGCTGCCTGGTCTTCTGTGGGGAACACATGTCTCAGGTCAACTTTAAAATGGGCTCTTAGATGCCCCTCCCTGTGAGTTTTCTTACCTGGCAAATGCCTCTTGCTGGGGTTTACTGGCACACTTTTTAAGTCCTAGAGTCCCAATAATTTTTGAACAAGCAGTTGAAAAGAGTCACCAGTCAACCAGTTTCCTTCTGGAATAGCAACACCCTGAGAGTCCAGGACCAGTAGAAACAATTGGGACAGGAAGGGGGTCTTCTGCCTCAGTGTGACCATCTCTCCCAATTCCCCCATTCCCCTGGTTACAAAATGAGGAAAGCACCCTTTGCTTCTGTCAAAGAGAAGATGCCTCTGTGTATCACAGATGATCATCACCTCCAAGTTATGGAACAAGAACAGTAGAAGCCAGCAGTCAAGGAACAAAAAGAGAAAGCCCAGCTAAGTAAGCTCACCGCTGGTGAGAGAGGCCCGCCTGGTGTGGCTGCCCCTGGGAGGAGGTAATGGACTCCTTGCTCCAAGGACCTGTTGCAGGACTGACTTCTTCTGTGGGCTGGTGGTCCCCAGCACTTTCTCTCCCCACAGGCGCTTGATTTGTGATGTGTCATTGGGGTGGGCCACATTTTATATCCCAGTATGCAGGGGAGATACAATGTGGCAGCCATGTCCTCTGCTAATGCCAATCAGACCCAGACCATGGCTGGGGCCATGGGAGGGAGGCCTGGAGGGTGGCCTTTGCTGTGGGGATGGTTAATAAGCAAGTAAATAGGAGAGGGACTCTGGTTCTCTGGGTAGGAGGAGGCCCTCTATCATGCTTAGGTGAAAGTAGATCATCTGTGATTTTTTTTAGACTTGATTCTGCAGCATGATCCTACCTTTCCTCTCAATTTGCAAAAAAAAAAAAAAAAACAACAGTGTGGGATATGATGGAGGTTGTATAGCAATTGTAGCCTTGAGGAATGAGAGGATATCCCTACCAAGAAGTGGTACTGGACATTGGGGTATTATAAGGAAAGAATGGGAAAAAGGGAAACTGTCTATAGAGCAGGTGAGGAGGTGTTTTTAATGGGAGTATGGTTTTTCCTCCTACCCTGACAATAGGAGAGGATGAAGGCAGCATGTGTCCCCAAAACTCCCTCAAAACCAAAAAGGTGGCCCCTGTATCTAGGAGGAAGTTGATGCGCCCATCTACTTGGAGTTGCACCCTGGGTTCCTGCCTGTTGATAGTAACAGCTGGGGAGGAGGACCCAAGGCCCCGTCGGTCATTGAGCACAAGGCCCAAGAGGTCACTACTGGGATTTTTGGCCACAACTCCCCTTCTGGAGGTGGGAGAGTCTGAACCCCAGTGGCCCATTTGCTGACATTTAGGGCAAGGCGTGTTGGGGGTCCTAGGATTAGGGCATGCTTTAGCCCAATGACCCTCTTTGCCACACTTAAAACAGGATCCCAGGGAATTGGAAGGTTGCATAGGTTGCTGGCGTTGGCCCTGAGGGGCCCTCTGTAGGACCTGGGCGAGCATCTGAAATTTGTTGCTTTCTGCCTTTTCATACCTATGATATTTACAGTGTTCTGCTTCCTCATCCTGGTTATGGAAAACCTTAAAAGCCAGAGCCAGAATTTTGGGCTGAGGTGTTGCAGGCCCTTGTTCATATTTCTTGAATTTAGCCTTTATGTTGAGGTAGCTCTGGGACAGGAAATATGTCATAAGGACATGTCTGCCATTGGGGGTTTCAGGATCTAATTTGCTGTATTGTTGGAGCTTTAGTGAGGCGTTCTAAGAATTCAGAGGGGGCTTCATCCTTTTTTTGGATTATCACTTGGATTTTTTTGAGGTTTACTGCCGTGTGAGTGGCCTTTTTTAGGCCAGCAATTATACAGGCAGCAAACTGATTACTTAATTATAGTCCAACTGTGGTGTTATAGTCCCAGTCTGGGTCTTGTTCGGGGACTGCATGGGGGCCAGTAGGGTGATTGGGGTTGACCCAGTGAGTGTCATCTGTGTGAGCTTTAGCTAGATCTCAGACCCATCTGCGTTCCTCAGGAACATGTAAGAGCATGTAAATGTCATGGTAAGACTATAGGCCTGTAGGACACATTGGAATTCGCAGATGTAAGTAGTAGGGTCAGTAGTGAAAGAACCTAGCCTTTTTTCTAATTGAGTAAGGTCAGTCATAGAAAAGGGAACATGGACCCGAATGAATAACACCTTCAGGTCCAGCAACTTCTCCTAAGGGTGCCATTATATGGGGCAGGGTAATTGGTTGTGGGTGTGGGACCTGTGGCTGGTGGACTAAAGGAGGCTGAAGCAGGAATAGATGGCACCTCAGAAGGAGAAGAAGATGGTGGTGGAGAGGAAAATGGTGATGAAGCAGAAGCAGGAAAAGAAGGGGCTCATTTGCCAGGTCAAAAGAGGGCCATATGGGCAGAATGGGGTAGTGCAGGTTTCCAGGCGAAAAGAACTTAGTTAGGGCTACAAGGGGTGCAGAGGTCAGGGTGGGACCGGAGGAGGGAGAAGACCTCAATCTAGGGAATCTCCTTCCACTTTTTTAAGCACTGGCAATAGTTGAAAAGATCTCGCAGAATTTGAGGGTCAAGGGAGCCTTCAGGAGGCCATTGATTTTGATTATCTAAGTGATAAGAAGGTCAGTCCTGAGTACAGAATTTGATGAGAGTTTTTGGCTCGATGTCTGGGGTCAGTGAGAGGTGAGCCAAATTGGTGAGTAAACATTTTAAGGGGGAATCGTTCAGGATGGAAGAAGAGTAGCCCATCATCCTTTGAAACTAGAGAAAGAGAGAAAGAGAAGGTACAGAGAGAGAGAGAGAGAGACAGAGAGAGAGAGACAGAGAGAGAGAGAGAGAGAGAGAGAGAGAGAGAGAGAGAGAGAGAGAGAGAGAGAGAGAAAGAAAGAAAGAAAGAAAGAGAGAGAAAGAAAGAGAAGTCTCCGGGCCAGAAAAATGAATGGATGACTCACTTAGGCGTCCCCAAGGAGAAAAACCATTCAGGGGACCCAGTAGGGTCGGGGGCAGAGGAAAAGTCAGGTGCTCACCTGAGGATTACTTTGCCAGGTAGAAATGCCAGAGGCCACGGGAGGCTACAGAGAACCTAGTGCTAGGTTTTTACCAGAAAATGGAGGAAGGTAGGAGAAGGTAGAGAAAAAGAGAGAGGGAATAAGAAGGGGTCTATTTTTTGCTCCCGCCCTATTGGATAACAGAACAGGTACCTAGGAGTCCACTGTGGCCATAAAGAACGAGGTGGGGTGTGATCTCCTCCCCATAACCAGATGCAGGGGCTGCCAGAAGATCACGGCCAGACAACCTGTGATAGTGAAGTTCAGGGCGGCTGCCTCCCGAGGGGTGACTCACCTAGAAATTGGCCGGTGGTGGTTGCAGGTTAGCCAGCGCTCAAGAATGCAGATGACGGCGAGAAGCTTTGACCAGGGGAGATGGAGGGGGTCCTCTATATTTGAGGAGTTTCCCCTCCCAGGTTTCAGCACCAATGAAAGGAATCACACGGAAATGTGAGCCAAAGTCAATCGCCATAGCAATTCCATTTTATTTTTAAAAGGTACACACTTATGAAGGGCCAGGAAGAGGCTGATTGGTTGGGGCATGAAATGGGTTGAGACTTGATTGGGTGAGCCTTATTGCTAGGGGTCTAGGCAGGGTGTCAGGTCCCATTTGGTTGGGAGTTCTTGCCGGTGGGAGAAGGTCGGTCAAGCACCAATTGTGAAAAATAAGAGTGGTGTCCTTATAGAAAGTTCTTTTTCCCTTGTCTGAGATTTACTGAATCCACACTTGGTTGATGAAGTGGGATTTCAGTGCGTCCAGAGATTTCCTTCAAGTTAATGTTTTTTTTTTTTTTTTTTTTACTTCATGGCAATATTTGTGCTTCACATATCAGTTTACTGGTAGGTCAATGTGACTATTCTGCTTTTTCTGGGTGTGTGGTGGGTTCCGGGCATTGAACTCAGGGGCACTCAGTAATGAGCCACCTCCGCAACCCCATTTTGTATTTTACTTAGAGATAGGATTTCAGGAAGTTGCTTAGGACCTTGCTTTCGCTGAGGCTGGTTTTGAACTTGTGGTCCTCCTGCCTTAGCCTCCCAAGACACTTTACAGGCATGGATCAAAATGCCCAGAAAAATATGCACTTCCAAGACAACTCATATGATGCAGAAAATAGAACAGCAAAGATGATAACCACCAGCACTCCACCAGTGCTGAAGAGCTCTCCAAACATCTTTTATTCACTCAACAAACATGATGACAAAGTACCAGGCCATGTTGCAGGGAACAGAATTCCAGCAGTAGAACTAAGCCTGGTTTTGGAAGTCACAATTATAAAAGCACCTTCATGGAAATGGGCCTAGGTCCAGCCCTAGGATGGATCCACACTTGCACATTTGAAGTTGTTTTGTCCATTCCACCAGGCCTGTGGCATCTGGCTGCATCAGTAAATAGGGACTGACCACATAGGAGCCCATCATATTATGGGTCAGCTGTTCCCCTTCAGTCTTGAACTGGTATCAGCTTGGACCCTATCCATGTCACCGCTGTTAGGAAAGTGGATTGATTGTTGATGATGTGAGGACCCACGTGCTTTCCATACTTGTGTGATTATTTCTTAATCCAAAACCCTAGAAGAGCTGTTGCTCCATGAAGGAGTGTGGACAATTGACATCTGGATACATTCTGTAGGGATCAGATCATTTATTTCTCCATGACATTCTGAATACTGAACAGAAGCCCTGTGGAGGCAGAAGGAGTAATATCCTTCCCTTGGCAGCTGCTAGCTTCATAGCTGAGGTCGCAGGGCAAGATGGTCCATGCCTGAAATGCCAGCAGCTCAGGGGGCTGAGGCAGGGGATTGTAAGTTCAAAGCCAGCCTCAGCAACTTAGTGAGGCCCTATGCACCTCAGTGAGACCGCTGTCTCTAAAAAAATATAAAAAGGGTTGCAGGTGTGGTTCAGTGGTTAAGCACCCCTGGTTTCTATCTGAGGTACAAAATCAATCAATCAATAAGTAAATAGACAGTTTAACCACCCAAAGCATGCAGATGTACTTAATGTAATTTCAATGGGACATGCAAGCCCTGGAAATGAAGACTCAAAGAAACAGACAGCCTGTTTGTTTTTGTGCCGATTTGGATGAAGAGTGGTCTCTCCTGCAGAAGCTTCCTGGGACACAGGGGCCCTGAGCTTGTGGTAACAGACTGGGGTGAGCAGCAAGGCCCAGTTGAGATTCCTCTAGATTTCTGTTGAGATGAGACAACACCTATTGTCTCAGGAACGGGAAGGGCACCTTTGGACAGACCTACTTTGGAGGAAGGAGAGATTTGCTTATGGGCTGATTCAGGACAGAAGATGGCAGTCATATTTCTTGTACTGTCCTCTGAAAGGACAAGGTATGACGCCTGTCTCTCCTCTGTCAAAATGTGCTTTTTTATATTGTTTTTCATTTTCTGTTTTTTTGTTTGTTTGTTATTGGTACTAAGTATTGAACCAGGAATGCTTACCCACCAAGCTACATCCACAGCCCTTTTTAAATTTGATTTAGTGACAGTATCTCACTGGGGTGCCTAGGGTCTCACTGAGTTGATGAGGCTGGCTTTGAACTCCATACTCCTGACTCAGCCTCCCAAGCTGCTGGCATTACAGGTGTGTACCACAACTGGTGGATAATTCTTTCACGGATAAGCTTTGCTCACAGTACCTCAGCTGCCTTCCCTTTGCCTTGCTTTATCAGTGATGAGGTTTCTTTTCAAATCTATACTGACTAGAAATCATTCCTGTTTTATGAAATTCCAATGCTCTGTGGATCTCTCCTCATCAGTTCATAAGCAACCATCACATTTTATAAAGTGTAATTTTTTCAGGTACACAGTTTCCCCCTTGTTTATTTTTCTGTCTTTAATGTTTTCTAAGCATATGAGTTTACAATGTTCATAGAGTTAAGTCAATAAGTCTCTTGTGATCTGTGATGGAATTGGAGATGTTATCATAAACTGTTGGGGGCTGTGCCATGCGGACTACGACAAGATGGTGCCTGGCAGCCAGCCAAAGGTTGTTTGGATCACATTGGTTTTGAGGAGGTTGATTAACATAACCACAGCCAGGTGATTTATCATTGGCCATATTCAATTAAGTTCATGCACGCAATGTGTGCACAGGTGTTCCCCAGTGCTCCCGATTGTGCCTGCTCATTTTGACATTTACCATGATTGGACAAGTAGCTCCTTGCCTAATCTTCGTGTAATTGGCATTAGCCCTACCCTTCACCTCCTGGAGGGGATATAAGCCGGCTCTCCTCGAGCGCCGGTGTAGTTCCTGGGTTTCCTGAATCTCCAATAAACTGTTCCAAATTCAAGAGCCTCGCTAGTTGTTTGCCTTCTGCACCAAATTGACTCTGCTGGATGGCATCAAATGGTGGCCCATATGGGGAAAGGGAAAGTATGGGGAACTCTGCGTACAGAACATCTGCATTCATCTCCCCTCCTGAGAACTCAAACGGTAAGTATTGAGGTAAGTTGCAACCCCTCTTTCTAAGGCAGTTAGATGCTCAAGATGGCTGTCCAGGTGGTGAAGTGCAAAAGTGCGAGTATTTTGTGTTGCTTGTGTTTTTGTCAAATTCAAGAGTCTTGCTACCCGTTTCTCTATCCAAATGGTAAGTAGCGAGGTAAACTGAGGCCCTGTCTCTAAGGCAGTTAGGTGCTCAGGTAAGCTGAGGCCCTGTCTCTAGGGCAGTTAGGTGCTCAGGTAAGCTGAGTCCCTGTCTCTAGGGCAGTCATGTACTCAGGTAAGCTGATGACATGTCTCTCTCTAAGGCAGTTATGCACTCAGGATAGCTGGACAGGTGATGAAATATAAAGAGGATGATAAAGGAGCTCCGGAGTGTGCGCATTTTGTGTTGTTTGTGTGTTTGTACTACTGTTAGTGTGGTCTTTGTTTGTCCTGTATCAAATTTAGTAGTAAAAGGTGGGTTTGGAAATATCATGAAATCAGTCTGAAAGGATGATTCAAAAAGGAGGCATAAAAATATATTACAGGAAGGACGTCTGAGGAGGAGGGAGTTACTGGGGAGGAACTAGACCATGAGATAATTACCCCCTCAGCTCCCCCTTATGATAAAAGGTGGGAGGACCCAACATTTTGTGGGCAATCTTGTTGGCACTCTTGTTGGCCATGTTATATTGGAGTCCCAAGTGATACTGGGGATCGCTGGGACCCCGTGTAAGGCCCATTAAGACTGTCCTGCCCAGTCTTGGCAGACGGTCAGGGGCAGTGATTTCATCAGGCCCTAGAATTTAAAACAATAAAAAATCTTAAAGAGGTAGTCACTACATATGGTTCCCAAGCTTCGTTTACCATGAGTATGGTGGAATCCATTGCAACACTTAATCTGACTTGTAGTGATTGGGCAAGTATTTGTTGAGCAGTTTTGCATGGTGCACAATATCTAATGTGGAAATTAACCAATCAAGAACTCTGTGCAGAGATGGCTCATAGAAATGCAGCCACAGGTTTCCATCAGCAAAACCTAGATATGTTGCTGGGACAAGGAATATACGCTGGACAACAGCAACAAATTATGTATGATCCAGTGGTCTATCTTCAGATATCTACCACCGCTGTTAGAGCTTGGAAAACATTACAAGGTTATGGGGACTTGCAAAGGCAATTATCCAAAGTTATACAGGGCTCAAATGAACCATATGCAGAATTTGTATTCTGTCTGTTACACACAGCAGGCAGAGTGTTTGGGAATTCAGAACAAGCAATGCCTTTAATAAAATATGAACAAGCTAATAAATGGTGCAGGGAAGCAATTAGGCCATGGAAAAATAAGGATCTCAATACCTATTTAAAAATATGCAGAGATATTAATGAGTCAGCTATACAGGGTCAAGTACTAGCAGCTGCTGTCACTCAAGGAGTAGCTAAAGCTATGGGGGCCAAACCCAAAAGCTATTTTTCATGTGGACAGCCAGGACATTTTAAAAGGGACTGTCCAAACCCAAGTCATAGTACATACAAAAAATGCCCGGAATATGTCCAAAATGTAAAAAAGGAAAATATTGGGCAAGTGAAAGTAAATTTTTAATTGATATTGAAGGAAAACCACTCCTCCCAAATGAGATGAAGGGCCCTCGGGCTCAGGCCCCACATATATTCAGAGCCCTGGAGGAAACACAGCCAGCGGCAGATCCCATCAGAGTGATACCATGAACCCATTATCCATTAATTCTCTCATCAGACATACAACAGGAAGCACAGGACTGGACCTCTGTGCAGTCGCCAAAGTAGTACTAACTCCAGAAATGGAGTTCAATTAATACCTACGGGTATCTATGGACCTCTTAAATCAGGGACAGTAGGTTTACTATTAGGGCCCAGTTCTGCTGTACTAAGAGGACTCCATGTAACACCAGGAGTGATTGATCCAGATTTTGAGAGAGAAAGATAAAAATAATGATCAGTTCCACAAAAGGTATTTCTGTTATAAATCAGGGGGATAAAATAGCAGAAATACTTGTGATACCCAGTGAACATGACAAATATTTAGCAAAAAAAGAATAAAAGAATGAAATCAATGTTTGGATCCACAGGGGAACCTATGACCATGTTTGCCTTAGATCTAAACACTCGCCCCATGTATACTATAAGAATAAATGACAAGGAATTTAATGGGTTATTGGATACTGGAGCTGATCTTAGTATCATAACATTGACCCAATGGCCAAAAGATTGGCCTCTTCAAAAGACTGACCAGACCTTATGAGGTTTGGGGGTTGCCTCAAACCCACCCCGGAGTGCAAAGTTATTGAAATGGACAGATACAGAAGGAAATTATGGTATTTCCAACCCTATGTCTTAAGATATTTACCTGTTAATTTATGGGGGAGAGACATATTAAGACAATTACAGATCAAGTTGAATAATGAACATATGTATATTAACCAGATAGCTTGTAATATCATGGTGAATCAGGGATCTATACCTGGAAAAGTACTGGGAGCACATTCACAGGGAATAACTGAACCCATCCAAGCTATGAGGAGAAGTAATAAAGAGGGACTGGGTTTTCAGAGGGGGCCACTGAGCCAATAAAAATTACATGGAAATCACAAAAGACTGTTTGGATACCTCAGTGGCCCCTCAATACTCAAAAGTTACAAGCAGCCAGAGAGTTAGTAAGACAACAACTGGCCACAGGCCATCTATAACCTTCTATGTCTCCTTTCAATACACCTATCTTTATAATTAAAAAGAAATCAGGAAAGTGGTGACTCCTCCAAGATCTTAGAGCAATTAATAATCAAATGATAAAAAAATTATCAATCCTTATAAACCAGAAACTATAATTGAACTCACACAAGAATCAGAAGTATGGGCTACCATTATATGTAATTAATCAATCTGGACTCCCTCAATTGTCTGCTATTCTGAAGGATTGGAGAATTATATTTTAGACATAAAAGATTGCTTCATTTCTATATGACTTCCTAAGGAAGATACCTGTAGATTTGCTTTTACTGTACCAGCTACTAACCATGAAGGACATGATCAAAGATGTGAATGGACAGTATTGCCACAAGGCATGGCCAATAGCCCCACTATGTGTCAGGTCTGTGTAGACAAAGCTTTACAGCCTATTAGAAAATCTGATAAAGACCTAAAGATCTATCATAATGTGGATGATGTCTTATTAGTTCATCCTGATCAAGCCAAACTTTTCAGAGTATATGATGGGCTGGTCAAATATCTTCTTCAATTCAGATTCAAGATAGCAGAGGATAAATTACAGAGTTCTTGCCCCAAAACCTACCTTGGTGCCATTATTGGAAAAACCTTAATACGACCCCAAAAGGTTACCTTTAGGATGGATAGATTAAAAACATTAAATGATTTCCAGAAATGTTTGGGAGATATAAATTGGATAAGACCATATTTAAAATTAACAACCGAAGACCTTGGACCATAATTTGATATTCTTAAGGGAAGTGGTGATCTTGCCTCACCCCGGGGAAATTACCACAGAAGCTAGAAAAGCATTGTGTAAGGTAGACGATGCCATTACTAAGGCACATTTAGATTGAGTAGATATAACTAAGCCTATATTACTGATAATCATAGCCACCATAGGAAGTCCTACAGGAGTGCTCTGGCAACAAGGACCTATTTACTGGGTCCATCTTCACTATAGCCAAAAGATAACTCTGGAGAGTTATCCAGAATTAGTGGGAAAGTTAATAGAAAAGGCAATAACTAATGCAATAGGATTTTTTGGCATTATTCAAAAAAAAATTATCAATCCTTATAAACCAGAAACTATAATTGAACTCACACAAGAATCAGAAGTATGGGCTACCATTATATGTAATTATAATCCAAATTTTAATAACCTACCCCAGGGACCCGATGATCCAAATGTTCATCAGGCACCCATTCATATTTCCTAAAGTCACCAGAAAAGATCCCATACCAAATGTTATAACTTGCTTTTCTTATGGGTCCAGTAATGGAACAGCTGCTATAGTCACACCAACATAGACATTTACTTTTCTTTATCCTCCACAGTCTGCCAAGAAGATAGAGCTTTTAGCCATTTGTCAAATTTTCCAACCAAAAATATCATCAGCATCTACCATTCATTCCTCATTATCTGCAATTCAAAAGTTAATATGGGACCATAAGGAATCATTTTTTGTTGGACATATTAGGGCTCATACTGGGTTACCAGGACCTCTCAGTATGGGTGACACTTTAGCAGACTTATATACTGGAGATGTACATATTTTTTCCATGTTCTTAGAAGCAGAAAATTTTCATAAAACTTCCATGATAACACTAACACAATTCAAAAACATTTTAAATTGACTAAAGAAAAAGCTAGAGTTATTGTCAAAAATTGTCAACATTGTGTCACTTAATGTTCCCAGATCAGCCATTTAATCTGTTCTCTGACAGCAAATATATAATCAATACTCTAAATATCATAGAAATTGTAAATCACTGCCTATATACCTTTTCTATTCTGGGCATTCCAAAAACAATAAAAACAGACAATGGCCCAGGCTATACATCCTTAACCTTTAAACAGTTTTGTTCTACATTTAGTATATATCATGTCACAGATATTCGCTATAACCCCCAGGGACAAGGAATTATAGAAAGAGCTCATCTAACCATTAAGACCTTATTAATAAAACAAAAAGGGGGAATAAGGGAGTCATAGCCACCTAAGAACAGATGATCCATAGCCCTTTTTACCTTAAATTTTTTGAATTTGGATAAATCAGGAAAATCAGAAGCAGATTGACATGCTGCAGTTGACTCTGACATAAAGCCACAAGCTTTATGGAAAGATGTTGTAACAGGAGAATGGAAAGAACCTTCCCCGGTCTTGCTTTGGGGAAGAGGGCACAAGTATGTATTTCCACAGGAAGAAAAAACACCAATTTGGATTCCAGAAAGGCTAGTCCAACCAGTTAAGAAGGTTCATCAAGATGCAGCCGAGCCCTCTGGTTATCCTGCTGCTACTGATGATGGTGGTGAGTTTCGTCCAGGGTGAACAGTTCTGGACAATAGGGTATTGCCTTGACTGGTTCCAGTCTCTCAAGGTGGTGCAGTCTTTCCTCAGTTCTTTTCCACTAATGAATCTACTGGGCAACCTACCTTTAGGTGCGCACAACCATTGGACTCCGAGTTTGCTCTGAATTTATCGCTAGAGAATGCATTATGCCTCACGTTTGGCAGTGGCACACCTTGTGTACAGTTGATTAATTGTACTTTGGCAGATATTACCTTAAAGAAAACATCTGCAATACAAATGTCACCGGTTACATGCCCAAAGCTATTAGTAGTAAGACTGATTTTCATATCCATTAGTATGACCATTGCCAGTCCTTCAAAAAGTCTATTACTTGGTCTCCCTTATGGGAAGTTTGTCAGCACCTAGGACCTGATAAAAAGGTCTCCAGTAATCTGGCTTTTGGACCTTGGAATTTACCTAATCAGATATATATCACATCTCAAAGTACAAAAGATTTTATAGAAAATTTGGAATATAAAGGCAATTTCAACCTCATATCCATCTGGTCCTTTGTAGACCTAAGGCATGTATGGATATAATCCCCCTGGCTTTTGTAAAAGGAGGGTCTATAAGTAAAGGAAAGTGCACTGATCAAAAGGTTAATGGAGTTAATACTGAAATATGTAGAGAGAGTGAAATGATTGTTTTTTCATGTACTCCTGTGTGCCTACCTCTCCCTTTCCTTTTTGTAACTTTTAATGAGAACTTCTCTAGACAGTTATTTTCCCAGATCACACAACAATGGATGGATGGATTTGACGAGCTGGTAACAAGGCTTCAATGGCAGATCCTCGCCATGAATACCACTAAGGTGGAAGTCAAACCAGGAGGGCTTATCACAGGAGTATTAGATAAACTAACACAATTTGGCTCCAAATTTGGGGGACTCTTAAGTCCCACACTAATAAGCTTGGGTATGCTTGTGTTAATTCCATTCTACATTTACAAACGCCTTAAAGCCAGTCAACAGGCTCATAATGTGATCAGAAAACAGGACATTGCCGCCCTTGAAGTGGGACAATCTCCCAACATGTGGCTTAGTATGCTGGGTTGGTAGTCAAAGACCGGTAACTATGGGTTCCTGCTCTGACTCCTTGGAATCCCTGACCATTGCTCTGTCCTGCACCTTATGTTCCCATGAACAGGCCTGGCACAGTGTAGAACTCCACCAGCAGTGGAGTGGCACGAGGCCTGTCCCACAGGAGGTGGCTTCCAGGGATGGAGAGAAAAAGCCAACCCAGGTTGCCACCCTGCACTCCCTGAGGTCACAGATCCTCCCAGTGCAGGGGAATTTCCTGCTGTCCTAACACTGCCAACAGGTGGTCAAAGAAGCCTGCATGCTGTGTTGAATCCTCGCACTACCACAATGCTGCTCCTCTGTGCATCCCAAGCAGGTACTCCTGTCAAGTCCCCAAGCTACATGCTGTCATCAATACCTGCTCCCAATTGGGGCCCAGTGGCACACGCCTGTAATCCCACCAACCTGGAGGCTGAGGCAGGATGATCCCAAGTTCAAAACCAGCCACAGCAAAAGGGAGGCCCTCAGCAACTCAGTGAGACCCTGTGTCTAAATAAAATACAAAAGGGTGCTGGGGTTTGTGGCACAAGGTTAAGTACTCCTGGATTCAATCCCCCATAGTTGCCCCCCACCCCGGACCCACCAAAAAAAGCAGAATGGTCACAGTGACCTACCAGTCATTTGGAACATGATGGCCATGTACTGCAATTAAATAAAGAACATTAACTTGAAGAAAACCTCTTAGACACACTGAAATGGCACTGCATCTACCACCAGTGGACTCAGCAAATCTCAGACAACAGAAAGAAAACATTTTCCTGCAGGGCCCACGAAGCCTGGTGGGAGGCTGGCTGGGAGGATTGAGGGTTTTAGAGGTTTCTAACCAGCTGTGACTTTTGGCCTGGGCACCACCTCATCCTCTGAAGAGCCTGCAGGGGAGCGAGGTGCATGTTCAGGGGATGGCCAGCAGGTGGCAGCAGTGTCAATGGGACTGCAGAGCCATACAACTAGGCTCCAGGGCCACCTGGGGACCCAGATTTCCAGTCCAGGATGGCGGGGCCACCTCGCAGTCCTTGCCTAGGGACAGGGCACTGGCTGGTAGATGCACTTGGTGTGCAGCAGCCATTCTGGGCATTTTCTAAGTATCTCTGGAGGAAGATTGGAAGGAAACCACTCAGGAAAAACAAAGTACATCCTTCCACACCCCTGCCTCCAGTGGTTATTTGAGTTACCAGTTAAGCAACAGATCCAGATTTTAGACCCAAAAAGTTCACAACTGTTAGGGTGTGGAGATGAGGTGTCCCCCAAAACCTCCTGTAAGAGACCATGCAGGAATGTGCACAAGTGGATGACCAGCCGAGGAGCAAGCTAACTGGAATGGATGAAGGAAGGCAGGCAGGTCGGGGCGTGACTGCAAGAAGTAGGTCATGGGGCATGTCCTTGGGGTGGCAGTTTGTCCCAGTCCCTTGCTCTTGCTGCCTCTGCTCCCGGGCGGCCTTGAGCTGAGACTCTTTCCTCTACCGCACCCTTCCACCAGTATCTGCCTCACCTTGGCCCAGAGCTCTGGAGTCCACTGACCAGGGACTGAGCCTCTGCAACCCTGAGCCAAAATAAACTTACCCTCCTCTAAATTGTTCTCCTTCTGGTCACAACCAGGAAACACTGACAGGAGGACCACTGCTGACGCAAACATCACTGGTTCCTTCCATACGTTAGTCAACCATGTACTGATTGAAGGACTATGTCTGTTCAATTGTATATCATAAATACTGGGGGTGGGGCACTGCTGGAGATAAGGACTTTGGTCATCAAGACAGATGAACCAAACCTTCCTTTGAGAAATTCCAACTCCATGAATTCTTCAAAGTTAGGATGATGCCAATTAGGTGGGATCAGCTGGGGTTTTTTTAAATTTTGTTTTGGAACCAAAACAAGAGTGGAACCAAGGGGTGCTCAACCACTGAGCCAGGACACCAGTCCTTGTTCGTGATTTAGAGACAGGGTCTGGCTGAGTTCCTTAGGGCCTGACTGAGTTGCTGAGGCTGGCCTTGAACTTGTGATCCTATATTGGCTCTTAAGTCTTGGGGCTCTAAGTGTTTGGCCTGGCCAATTAGGTATTTTTATAAGAACACTTACTGTCAGTTTAAGCAATAATTAAGTATTCTAAATCAAGTCAAGACACAGAAAACTCATATTTGAATTACAGCTGCTTCTAAGATTTTGTGACTTCCTCATTTCTGATTTCCTTGGTAGATTGACTAGTTTCAGCTTGCAGAAAAAACCTTTTTTTTTGCGTTATTTCTTATACTATCTAAAAATAATGATATTGACATCTAACTTGCATTTAGCACTTTCCACGTGCCAGGTGCTTGTTAGGAATACCTGGCCTAGGAAGCCATTTAATCCATATGACAAACCTATGAGAGAGATACTTTATTCAGACTATTTTATGTGTCTACAACAAAATGCCACAGACTGGGTAAGCTATAAAAAAGAAGAACGTCTTTCTCTCATTGCTGCAGGCTGGGATCAAGGTGCCTGCCTCTGGGGAGGGCCTTCTTGCTGCATCACAATGTGGTCAATGGCAGAATCCCCAGGTCAGAAAGCAGGCTTAGCTCTCCCATCCTCCTCTTATGAAACCACCAACACCATCAGGGGACACCACACTTCTAACTTCATCTAACACTCATTACTTCCTAAAGGCCCCACCTCCAATTAGCATCAATTTATGAATTTGGGGGTGAGTTTTCCAATGCCTGAAATTTTGCAGGACACATTTAAACCGAAGCGCTATAATAATTCCCTGTAGCAGAAGATCAGAGAGGTTAAGTACCAAGGAAGGCCACACAGCTAATACACAATACAGTAGGATGTGAACTGAGAACATCTGGATCCAGACTCCAGGTTGCTGGTCATAACATCTTACTGATATCAAATATTAATGACATACTCCTCCACAGAAAGGGAAACTTCCAGCAGGTGTGGGGTGCATGCCCATAATCTCAGTGACTCAGGAGGCTGAGGTAGGAGGATGGTGAGTTCAGAGTTGGCCCCAGCAACTTAGCAAAGCCCTAAGTTACTCAGTGAGACCCTGTCTCTAAAAGAAAAATAAAATGCTGGGGATGTGGCTCAGTGTTTAAGTGCCTCTGGGTTCAATCCATGGTACCAAAAAAAATATATATATAAATAAAATAACCAAATAAACAAACTTCCAGAGAGGATCAATTCACACTGCCCCTCTGCTGAGTCTCTACCTTCAATCATGGGTGATCCATGGCTGCCCCAGATTTGGTTTTCTCTCTCCATTTCTGAGGAAATGCCCAGTCATGTCACACCACCTTGACGCTTCAGAGCAGATAGAATCACTTTGCTGTTTGATTTGGGTTTTTCCTGAAAGAGCATCGTGGCAATCCTAAATTTTCCTTTCTGTGCTCTGTCAATAATCACTGCTTCTGCTAGTTTTTATAAAAACCCAATTGAAAATGTGTCCTTTAAAATTGAATCACTCAGGTGGCCCAGACTGCAAACCTCTGTCACCTGCCTCCCATCAGCCCAAGGTGCTGGGACAGGTGGTGAGACAGCTCCTCCTCTGTCCCTAGAATTCCTCCCAAATCTCTGCCTACATCTGTGGAGCAGCTCCAAGAGCTCTTTGGCCCCTGACTTCGGGTCTCCAGCCCCTGCCTCCCAGAGTCACTGCCAGACACAGCTTCCAGAGCCTGGACCAGAGCAGGAGGGACAGAGGGGTGGCGCCTTAGAGCAGAGGAGCTGCCCAGGAGAGGAGGCTGCTGCCTTTCCCTTCTGCAGGGGAGGAGGCTGTGGGTGGGTGGCCTCTCAGGGAGGAGGAGGCTGAGACCCATAGAGCAGGAAACCCAAAGCCCCCCTCTGGCAGCCGGGGGCCAGGCAGGTCACCTGGACAGCAGTGGGTCAGGGGCCAATGTGGACGCTGATGGGCCTGGGTTGCAGTGCAGCAGCACAGTGTTGAGACACTGCAGGTTCCAAGCAAGACCCTAGGCAGCCTCCATGACCTCCTGTATCACTGCCTTTGGCCCATAAACCCAGGGGCAGCAGGTCGGCCATGCGTGCAGTGGAATCTTCTGCACTGCTCTCAGTGGGCAGGGTCTTGACCTGCTCTCCCTCAGCTGACAGTGTGGTTGTGGGTACAGTGTTAGTTCCAGCCTCATCATTGATGAGATGCAGTGACCATACCTAGAGTGCCATTGAGGAGACTCCCTGAGACAGCGTCTTTTGATTGTTGAACTGTTCCTTCCAGGCGCTTTGGCAACCCCTCTCCGTTCAGTAACTCAGGAGGCTGAGGTTGGAGGACACTAGTTCTACACCAGTCTCAGTCAAGGAGAGAAGCCCTCCTCAATTGAGCAGAGGCCCATTCTCCAAACAGAGAACAAACAGGGCCAGGAGGGGCCAAGGTTAAGTGCATTTGGTGTCCGTCCCTGGGATCCTGAGGAACACAGAACAGAAGAAGCAAACACAGTGTTTTCTTCTTGGGAAAGAAGCTCTTTCTTGGTCTCAGAAAGGAGTGGAGAAATACTACTTCTGATGCCTTGTTGGGGAGCATGTAACTTGGTTCCAGCTCTGAATCTTTAGTTAGTGACTAATTAACCTTGGAGAAGTTACTTGCACTGAGCCTCAATATGAGGATGAGAAAATAGGAAGCTGCCTCGGGTGCTGGGTTGCCAGGAGTGAGGCAGGTGGAGGTTCAGGACCTGGCACAGAAAGATGAAATGGCCAAGAGGTCAGGAATATTCCCTCAGTCCCTGTTGAACTCAGAATGGAGGGTGGTATGTCGTCCTTGCTCCCTCCTCTCTGTGATTGCCTCATCTGTGTGTTTGTGAGCGACCAGCCTGTGACCCCAGCATTAGAGGCTCCCCAGGTGATACAGCTGAGTGACAAACCACACACCTTAGGAGAAGCTCAGAGCAGATGGCAGAAGGACCCTACAAGACATGTGGGCAGCTAGGGAGGGCCTGCTAGCTACAATGGGTCATGCAGTGTCACAAGAGAGCCCAAGGAGGGGAAGGGTCTGAAGCCTTCTGCCTCACACTCCTTGGAAGCTTTTCCCCAGGCCTTTGCTGAGCACGGAGGGAGGGTGTGTGGGTCAGCCACTCTCACTTGTGTTGCAGGCCAGGGGAGCAGGAGACTACAAGATGGCTCCCATTTTGTGAGGAAGTGCCTCAGGTAAGGGGACCCCAGGAAGTGACCTTAATTCCTGGCAATGGAACAAAGAGTACTTGGAAACCTGGTAGCCAGGAACCCAGACACCGGGAAAAGCCCAGTCTGTTCAGTTGTGTGGAGAGAGCGATCCAGAGCCATGAACTCTTGCTGTCTCCCAACGGGTGGCTGTGCAGGCCTCAGGAAGGCCCTGAGCATGGGCCTGTCCTGAATATGGAGGTGCTGGGTCACTGTCCAGCCCCCTCCCATCTGGAGAAGGGAGAAACTGGAGAATGAGACACAGGAGCCCATAGCAGGTGAGCTTATCCTAGCCCCCCACTCTGATCCCGTCTTGGAGACCCAGTCCCTCACAGCTGTGTGTGTGTTCATGTGTGTGTGTATGTGTGTGTGTGTGTGTGTGTGTGTGTGTGTGTGTGTGTGTGTGAGATAGATGGAGAGAGAGAGAGAGAGAGAGAGAGAGAGAGAAAGGGATACAAAGAGAAGAGGACGACTTTGTATCTCATTTGATGATTCGCCAGCCTCATTTGCAGTTTGCCACTCTTTCCATGTTGAAGTGTCCCCTTTGGTGCCCACATTATGAGGAAAAGAGCAAAGCTGCACGAGGGGACCTGCCCAGGCTGGTGAAGACATTCAAGATGCTGATGGTGGAGGACATCATCAATGACATGCAGAAGGGCAAAGAGGCCTTTGTTCACAAATTCGTTCTCACCTACCAGAGTCTGACCAGCACCCACAAGCTGATGGAACAGCTGTGCAGAAGGTGCACCCCTTCTCCCCGTCCAGGAACCCACTCCCTCCAGCATGGGTGGGAGGCCAGGCATCACTGAACCCCATCACTGTGGAAGGAGAGACCACAAAGACCACCCTACCTGGGTGTGTGCAGGACCATGGAGAAGGAGCCCTGGCAGGTTGGCCTCAGGCTGGGGCCCAGGGCTCTGAGCTTCTCCCTGGGCCTGTCCTCAAGCTCTGAGGCCTCAGGAAAGCAGCTTCCACTTTGGGGCAGAAAAGGAAAGTGTGGATCACTTCTGGGAGGGTCCCTGATCACCACAGAACCATACAGGGACCCCTGGGATGCATGCGGTGACCCGGGACTGGAGACAGAGAGGCAGAAGGTGGTGGGTCCATTCACTTCTCAAGGTAGCCTGTCATGCAGGAGGGAGGGAGACATGCCTCCAAGCCCTTGGGAGCCCCAACCCTCAGGAAGCTTGTCAATCCCACCAGGCAACTAGTAGGTAAGGGGCCTGGGTTGTAAAAGGTGACACCCGCCTAGCCTTCTCTACCAATGGATATCTCAGAGCACAAGAGGAGGAGGAGCAGCTTAAAGTGAAGAAGTGAGTGGTCTTTAATCAGAGAGGGAGAGTCACCTTCTCCAGATGGGGCACTTGGGAGGCTAGTAAAGAGGAGGCTGCTCAAAGCCAGGTCCACCGTGCTGTGGCTCCCAGAAGAGGGCTTTGCCTGTAGCTGGACACAGAGAGGAGGGTCAGGGATCCAAGGAGCAGAGGATTGGCCAGGCACTGTGAAGACCCCTCCAACATGGCTGATCCTGCCAGAGCACCCACACTCTCCTGCATGGAGACTGGACAGAAGCTGGGGGACCAACGGTGACACACATCTCTCAGGATCAGCCTCCTCACCCAGTTTCCCAGGAGCTACCAAGCCACACTGAGGGAAGCCCATCATTCAGGGGGCCTTGGAAGGGTCCAGCCTGAGGTGCCAGGTGCTGATGGCTGCCTGCCAACTCCCACCTCCACAGCACCCTCTGCTCCATCATCCAAATGCTGCTGCGTACAACTCATGAATACTTTCTGGGGTCCCGGGTCTGAACACCCTGAGGAGTCTTGACACCTTCCTGCAGCTCACCATTCCTGGGGTGGAGCTGAGCCTCCATGTGCACGGTCTTCTGGCACAGCTGGAGGACCCTGATCCCAGTGAGCTTGGGTTTGTGATGAGGACACTGGGGTGGATGACCTTGTCAGGAAGGCTTATACTGTCCCCAGAGGAAGTGGTTTTTGGTTCTGAGCCACACAAGCCTGGTGGCCCTGGTCTGAGAAGACACCTGCCTTAGAAGAGGAGCTCCCTTACTCTCAGGGAAGGTGCTGGCAGCAAGCAGGAAAGGCACAGGAAATGTGATCATGTTGGGCTCTTTCCTTCTGCAGCTGCAGTGCCACCAGAAGTGCCTCCAGTAGAAGAGACACAGTTTCTGGTGACACAGCTCACGGTCATACCCACTGAGCTGGGGGGAGATCCACCATCCATACTGAAGAACAGACCCACCAGCCCACCATCAGTAGAGGGAGCACCAGGGACTCCAGAGGCCACAGGGAAAACTGTGGCCCAGGTGGCAGCTCAGCCTCTAGCCACCAGACCAGAAGACGTTGACCCCTGTTTTCCTGGGGTTGTGGAAGGCAAGACCGGCATCCACATGTCTTGGAATGGAGTCTCCTCCCTCTCTGGTGGCAGCAGTTGCAGACATCAAGAAGCTAGAGGAGGAAGATTCAGGAGGAGCCAAGGCAAAGCACACTCCACTCCTTCCTTGTTCCCAACAGAAGAGTTCTCTTTACGTTGTCAGAGCTATCCATAGCTGTGTGTCACCATGACCTGCACTCACACAGCCAGGTCTGAAGGAGCCATTCTCACATCTTTGACAGTGTCCACCTGTGTCCACCTCCCCTCAGAGGTTGACATCGGTTCGTGTTTACTGCTACCTTTCCTCCCCTTTGAATGTCCCTTTACTCTGTGGAATTGAACAGGGTGGAACCCTGCCTGGCATTCGATGCCCTGCCCTCTCCCCTCCAGCCTCCAGGACCCCAACCTTGTCTGTGAACACAACCCCACTCAAACATGGGTCACACCTTCTGATTTTTGTGACTCCATGGTTAACAACCTTCAGAGCTTTGATCCTCCTGAGAGCTGTGCTCACTGATGGTGGTTTCAGGGCAGTCAACTACTGAACCCGCCTTCCCTCCTCCAGCAGTGCACTGTGAGTCCTGTCCCCATTTGTGGTCCCTGGATGGGTTAGTTCTCCACAGTCCTTCCTCACCTGCCTTCTTTTTCAGAGATGAACTGGGGACTCTCAGAACCTTTCCCCTCTATAGGTCACAGCTTCAAGCCCACCTGGATGACAGCAGCAGTCACTGGTGTCTGCCTGCCTAGACTGCAGTGTGTGCACACAGTGACATGGAATCCAGTGTCCCAATGATATGTTTTCCCATAGGAAATGGGCATGTTTCTTTATATATTAGTGTTTGGGTTATTTCTTCCAAATAGATTTTAGGATTCTAATGTAGGCTGTATTTCTTTCTTACAAATAGATTAATAATGTTCTATTCCTTTTTAGGAATTTTTTTAGTATTAGTAAGTTTTGCCAATTTTGTTGGAAATGAGAAATTTTTCATAGTTTAAAAGAGAAACAGGGTTAGAGAAAGCTAATGATTGTTGCACATTTGCTTTCTTTCTATCTACAAAACAAAAACCCTTTCTCATAATAAGCAGTGTCCAGGTTTCTGAGTTATAAATTCATACTGCCTAGAAAGAAAGGGCCAGCGGCCTTCTGCTCCCTCACTGTGCCCCCCAGAGCTACTTGTGTGGACAAGGCCCGGTGAGCTGGTCTTCGCCCTCCAGGATGGAGCCGTAGGCCACGTGGGCACTCAGCCCATGTCTGCCCCAAGCTTTGGCAAATGTGTTTCACATGTTTTAACAGTTTGCTTCTATTGGTATTGGACTCAGTGTGTTTTTGTTTGGGATGAATAAACATCAGCCTGTGCACCTCTTCTCACCCCTCCTTTGTGGGTTTATTATAAAATGTGTCTTTCCCAACATGCATCCCCTGCCCGCCTGCAGCCTGAGGAGCACATGGTGCCCTGTGCAGCCCCGCTCCCACCCCCAGGGGACAGGCCTGCTGGTGCTTGGAAACCCTCTTCCCTGCCTGAATCATGAGCAAGCATCCCTCTCAGCCCACCCTGGCCAACTCTCCACATATAGGCCGGCAATGGCCCTCCTGGGGCTCCTCTCCCCAGGTCACCCCGTGGTCTTCCTGTTTCCATAGGCTGAGTTCTGCTGAGGAGGTATTGTGTCCCTGAGAGCAGTCACCTCCTCTGGGTACTGCCCATAGAGGGAGCAGTGTGCCCCTAAGTCAAGTCTCAGGTCCCATGGGTGCTCCTAGCATGGCTGCAGGCTGCATCCCGCACCTGGCTCTGGTAGATCTGAGGTTCCAGTATTTGCTCTTGACACACTTGCTCAGGTCTTTGCCCATCCTCACCCACAATGGGCTTTCTCCCGGTCACCCCTGCAGACTTAAGGGCTAGGTCTCCTGTTGACTGGTGGCTCCCGCTGCCCTGCAGCTGCATGCTGACCTCAGTGCTCAAAGTCCCAGTGGACGGTACCTCTCTGGACAGTGCTCTCCACCAGCCCTGGACTCATCTGTCAGGCCCTCTTCTCACTCTGCAGGTATCCTCCCACCTCTTTAGGGCAACACTGCTCATGGTCATGTTGTCCAGTTTACCCTCCTGTCCCCTTCTGCTGGGGGCTGTGAGGTACCCCATGATGTCAGACCTGTCCCCTGTCCAGCAGGTGAGCATGTTCCCCTGAGGTTCTCCAAAGGCAGTGCAGGGTCTCAGCCTTTCCCTGGGGCCTCACCACCTGCAATCATACGTGTGTCTGGTGTCACGCTTCCATAAGGGCAGCAGGCAGGGTGGGAAAGCCAGCTGGGGTCTACACTCCATCCGGCAAGGTCCACAGCCTGCACTCCACCTTAGTGCTGCTACTAGGAGCACCCTGACTCAGGGACAGCAGTGTCACTACCGCTCTCCAGTGTGGCAGGGGAATCCTGGGCTATCATCCTTTACAGCACATTGTAGACCCCTGACCTTCTACATGTGGATATGGGTTTAGAATCAGCTTGTGAGGGTCCAAAAAGAGACCGTGCAGTGACAATGCGCAGTATGTGCAGGTCCATCTAGCCTGGGGTGACGACTATGCATTGTCTGCCCAGTCCAAGGGGAGCCTCTGCCTGGCTGTCCCAGCGGGGACACAGACAGCCCCACTGGAAGGAGATCTGACCGAGCCATGGCTGCCCACCACAGTCCGAGCCTCAGCTTCCCATTAGCAGATGGCAGACATGTTCCCTCTCCAGTCCTTGTGAAGATGAAGCAGGACCCAGTGTGCACTGCAAACCCAGGTTTCTCACCAGCTTCGTGCAGAAGCACCTGGCTGGGCACTGCCTGGGGTTCATAAGTTGCCCTCCACTGAGCAGAACACCCAGTGCCAAGAGACTTTTCTCTTCACAGCCTTGGAGTGATGGCCCCTTACCCCAGGTGCATGTCCGCTCCACTGGACTTGCAGCCTGGGAGAGCAGCACTCACTTCCTGCAGGCACCTGGCTAGGCCCTGGCCAGCAGTGGGCTCCAGGTGCCTAAGGCACTCTGCAGACTGTGGCAGCTATGGACAGTGGGCCACCACTGGAAGTTGGCTCCACACAGTGTGGAACCCAGCGTGGGCGACCCCCTCACACCTCTCCATATCTACTGACAGGTCCACAGTGCCATGCTTCTAGGGATCGTAGGGCGCCTCCTGCTCTTGAGCTGTGAACATGACCCAGTACACCTCTTGGGCATGGCCAGCCTTCCGGCACCTGTGGAAGCCCCTACTTCATTGTGATGCAAATTTTTTTCATTGCAATGAAATTATTAATTAGTAATAAAATTTCATGCCAAGCAGGGCATAGTGGCACATGCCTGCAGTCACAGCAGCTTGGGAGGCTGAGGCAGGAGGATCATGAGTTCAAAGCCAGCCTCAACAAAATGAGGTGCTATGCAACTCAGTGTGACTCTGTCTCTAAATAAAATACAAAAGAGGGCTGTGGATGTAGCTCAAGGGTAAGTGCTCTTGAGTTCAATCCCCTATACTTGCCCCCCCCCACGGCCCCACCAAAAAAAAGAGAATGGTCACAGTGTCCTACCAGTCATTTGGAACATGATGACCTTATATTGCAATTAAATAAAAAAAAATTAACTTGAAAAAAATCTCTTGGACACACTGAAATGACACTGCTTCCAGCACCAGGGGATTCAGCAAATCTCAGACAACAGAAAGAGAACATTTTCCTGCAGGTCCCTCGAGGGCTGGTAGGAGGCTGGCTGGGAGGATTGAGGGTTGCAGAGGTTTCTAACCAGCTGTGACCTTTGGCCTGGGCACCACTTCATCCTCTGAAGAGCCAGCAAGGGAGCGGGGTGCATGTTCAGGGGACAGCCAGCAGGGGCAGCAGTGCCGCTGGGACTGTAGAGCCCAGAACCAGGCTCAAGGGCCACCTGGGGACCCAGATTTCCAGTCCAGGATGGTGCGGCCACCTAGATGCACTTGGTGTGCAGCAGCCATTCTGGGCATTTTCTAAGTATCTCTGGAGGAAGATTGGAAGGAAACCACTCAGGAAAAGCAAAGTACATCCTTCCATACCCCTGACCCCAGCGGTTATTTGAGTTACCAGTTAAGCAACAGATCCGGATTTTAGACCCAAAAGTTCACAACTGTTAGGGTGTGGAGATGAGGTGTCCCCCAAAACCTCCTGTAAGAGACCATGCAGGAATGTGCACAAGTGGATGACCAGCCGAGGAGCAAGCTAACTGGAATGGATGAAGGAAGGCAGGCAGTTGGGCGTGACTGCAGGAAGTAGTTCATGGGGCTTGTCTTTGGGGTGACAGTTTGTCCCAGTCCCTTGCTCTTGCTGCCTCTGCTCCCGGGCGGCCTTGAGCTGAGACTCTTTCCTCTACCGCACCCTTCCACCAGGATCTGCCTCACCTAGGCCCAGAGCTCTGGAGTCCACTGACCAGGGACTGAGCCTCTGCAACCCTGAGCCAAAATAAACTTACCCTCCTCTAAATTGTTCTCCTTCTGGTCACAACCAGGAAACCCTGACACCAGGACCACCACTGACACACACATCCCTGGTTCCTGCCATACGTTAGTCAACCATGTACTGATTGAAGGCCTAACTGTTCAATTCTATATCATAAGTCCTGGGGGGGGCACTGCTGTAGATGAGGACCTTGGCCATCAACACAGATGAACCAAACCTTCCTTCGAGAAATTCCAACTCCATGAATTCTTCAAAGTTAGGATGTTGCCAGTTAGGTGGGATTAGCTGGGTTGTTTTTGTTTGCTTGTTTGTTTTTGTGCCAGAGTGGAACCAAGGGGTGCTCGACCACTGAGCCAGGACCCCAGTCCTTCTTTATGATTTAGAGTCAGGGCCTAGCTGAGTTTCTAAGGGCCTGGCTGACTTGCTGATGCTGGCCTTGAACTTGTGATCCTTTATCTGCTCTGAAGTCTTTGGGGCTCTAAATGTTTTGCCCGGCCAATTAGGTATTTCTATAAGCACACTTACTCTCAGTTTAAGTAATAAATCAGTATTCCAGATCAAGTCAAGACACAGAAAACTCATATTTGAATCACAGCTGCATCTAAGACTTTGTGTCTTCCTCATTTCTGATTTCCTTGGTAGATTGACTAGTTTTAGCTTGCAGGAAAAAATTTTTTTTTGTGTTTTATTTCTTATACTACCCAATAATAATGATATTGACATCTAACTTGCATTTAGCACTTTCCACGTGCCAGGTGCTTGTTAGGAATACCTGGCCTAGGAAGCCATTTAATCCATATGACAAACCTATGAGAGAGATACTTTATTCAGACTATTTTATGTGTCTACAACAAAATGCCACAGACTGGGTAAGCTATAAAAAAGAAGAACGTCTTTCTCTCATTGCTGCAGGCTGGGATCAAGGTGCCTGCCTCTGGGGAGGGCCTTCTTGCTGCATCACAATATGGTCAATGGCAGAATCCCCAGGTCAGAAAGCAGGCTTAGCTCTCCCATCCTCCTCTTATGAAACCACCAACGCCATCAGGGGACACCACACTTCTAACTTCATCTAACACTCATTACTTCCTAAAGGCCCCACCTCCAATTAGCATCAATTTATGAATTTGGGGGTGAGTTTTCCAATGCCTGAAATTTTGCAGGACACATTTAAACCGAAGCACTATAATGATTCCCTGTAGCAGAAGATCAGAGAGGTTAAGTACCAAGCAAGGTCACACAGCTAATACACAATATAGGAGGATGTGAACTGAGAACATCTGGATCCAGACTCCAGGTTGCTGGTCATAACATCTTACTGATATCAAATATTATCATACTCCTACACAAAAGGAAACTTCCAACAGGTGTGGGGTGCATGGCCGTAATCTCAGTGGCTCAGGAGGCTGAGGTAGGAGGATGGTGAGTTCAGGGTTGTCCCCAGCAACTTAGCAAAGTCCTAAGCTATTCATTGAGACCCTGTCTCTAAAAGAAAAATGAAGAGGGCTGGGGATGTGGCTCAGTGTTTAAGTGCCCCTGGAATCAATCCATGCTACCAAATTAATAAAATAAATAAAATAACTAATAAACAAACTTCCAGAGAGGATCAATTCACACTGCCCCTCTGCTGAGTCTCTACCTTCAATCATGGGTGATCCATGGCTGCCCCAGACTTGGCTTCCTCTCTCCATTTCTGAGGAAATTCACAGTCACATCATGCCACCTTGACGTCTCAGAGCATTTAGAATTCTTTGCTGTTTGACTTGGGTTTTTCCTGAAAGAACATCATGGCAATCCTAATCTTTTCCTTTCTGTGCTCCTTCAATAAACCACCTCTTCTGTCACTTTTTATAAAAATCCAATTGAAAATGTGTCCTTTCAACTTGAATCACCGAGGTGGTCTAGACTGCAAACCTCTGTCACCCGCCTCCCATCAGTCCAAGGAGCTGGACCAGGTGGTGAGACAGCTCCTCCTCTGTCCCTAGAACTCCTCCCACATCTCTGCCTCTGGAGCAGATCCAAGAGCTCTTTGGCCCCTGCCTGTGGGACTCCAGCCCGTGCCTCCCAGAGTCACTGCCAGATGCAGCATCCAGAGCCTGGTCCAGAGCAGGAGGGACAGAGGGGCAGCACCCCAGAGCAGGGGAGTCACCCAGGAGTGGAGGCTGCTGCCTTCTTGCTCTGCCGGGGGAGGAGGCTGTGGGTGTGTGGTCTGTCATGGAGGAGTCTGAGAGCCAGGGAGCAGGAAACCCAAAGCCCCATCCTGGCATCAGGGGGCCAGGCAGGCCACCTGGGCAGCAGTGGGTCAAGGTGATACTGGGGATGCTGATGAGCCTGGCTTGCAGTGCAGCAGCACAGTGTTGAGACACTGCAGGATCTGAGCAAGCCCCTCAGGAGCCTCCGTGTCCTCCTGTGTCACTGCCTTGGTCCTTTCAAGCCCAGTGACATTAGGTCGGCTATGTGTGCAGTGGGATCATCTGTAATGCTCTCCCCTGGGGCAGGATCATGACCTGCTGTCCTTCAGCTGACAGTGTGGTCGTGGGTACAGCGTTAGTTCCAGCCTCATCATTGATGAGATGCAGTGACCATACCTAGAGTGCCATTGAGGAGACTCCCTGAGACAGCGTCTTTTGAACCGTTCCTTCCAGGCGCGGTGGTGGCAAACTCCTCTCCATTGAGTTCCTTGGGAGGCTGAGGTTGGAGGACACTAGTTCTACACCAGCCTCAGCAAAGGAGAGAAGCCCTCCTCAATTGAGCAGAGGCCAATTCTCCAAACAGAGAACAAACAGGGACAGGAGGGGCCATGGTTAAGCACATTTGGGGTCCATCCCTCGGACTCAGAAGAACACAGAACAGAAGAAGCAAACACAGTGTTTTCTTCTTGGGGAAAAAGCTATTTCATGGTCTCAGAGAGGAGTGGAGAAATCCTACTTCTGACACTTTGTTGGGGAGCTTGTGACTTGGCTCCAGCTCTGAATCTTAATTAGTGACTAATTGACCTTGGAGAAGTTACTTGCACTGAGCCTCAATATGAGGATGAGAAAATAGGAAGCTGCCTCCTGTGGTGGGTTGCCAGGTCTGAGGCGGGCAGGGTTCAGGAACTGGCACAGGAAGATGAAATGACCA
>JAHUXG010021720.1:0-23990 GCA_020740815.1 Sciurus niger
CCAACCTCAGCCATTCCAGAACAGCGCCACCTGGCAGACCTGCAGTGTAGTGCGAGCTGTCAGGTTTCAGAGGGGTGTACCCAGTCCTGCTGGAACTGGAGCCATTCCAGGTTCGCTCCCCTTCTCACCACAAAACCCATAGGTTCATTTCAACTGGGTCTTCAGGTTAGGATACCTTTTCTTGAAAGCTCTGGCTCCTGGCCCTGGCTCCCTTCCTCTTACCACCACCATGCAGCTGGGGCTTTTTTTTCAATCTTGGTCTGAAGCCGCCAGGATCAGAAGCATCTCCGGTTGCCAAGGGAACCATGACGCCGCCGAGCTCTCATACCGCCCCTCTCTGACCTCAGGCGTTGTGTGAGGTGCTCGAACTAGGTCACAGAAGTCACTCATCAACACCTAGGAGGCCCAATGCCCGGAGAAATCCTCTGGACAAAGAGAGAAATAGCGTGACCCTAGGGCGACTGGAACCTCTGCTCCCTTCAAACCTGCCATGCCCGAAGCCAGCCCCTTCCAGTGAGAATAGAGGCGCTCGCCCATCTTTTCTTCTCAGGGAACAGAAACACTACACCACGAAATTCAGACCATTTGCACTGGGGAACAGAATGAAGTTGAAGGACTGAGATATCCAGGATATGAATTTCAGCCACCTATCTCACTCCATTGTATCTTGGTAGAGCGAGCTACAAACCTAAGGAGAGGCAGGTGGATATGGCATTACGAAATTGGATGTTCTTCCTGCCTGCAAATATCGATCCTGAGACCCCAGAGCCCGGGACCCATCAGCACTTCCCTTTTCCTCTTTCGTTTTAGTGACAGAATCTGGCTGTGTTCCTGAGATTCCTGGATGATGTTCTCTCTCATCCATAAATAAGATGGTATGCAAAGTTCAGCACCTCCACTGGGTTTTTCCTTGTGCCTAGATATCTCCTGGTTAGAAATTGTCCAAGGAAAGTGGAAGAAGGAAAAAGAGGAGGGAGGAAGGTGTCAGTGGTTTGTGACTCGAATGCCGAGTTATCCAGGTGTGAACGATCCCCAATGTCTCCCTTGACACTGACCATCGGAGCATATTCTGATACCCACAGGTGCCTGCCATTTCTTCTGCCTCCCCCCACCCGTCCTCCAGGCTCACGCACCTCATTCTCTGCTCCGCGTCCAGCTACAAACATATTGCTCCACCAATAGATAGGGATCAACATTTCCCCTCAAGATGCACCAATTTATTGCGTGTCTTCATGGACAGGAAAGGTTCCTTGCAGGATGGTTGTGAGAAAAATGATGGTTTTCCAAGGAATTTGGCGACTTTGTTTGAAGCTGGGTTGTCCGCCATTTGACCGGGTCAGACCACTAGTCAGATCAAGAGGGTTAGAAAAAGCACTTCCTCCAATACTGAAGCATTGGATCCTCTTAGAGAGTGCTCGCCTAGCAATCAGGAGGACCCCAGTTCAAGTCCTTCCCAAGAACGTCAGACGGGAAGACTTCCCAATAGGCCAAACCTCCCTCCTCTCATCTTTTCCTCTCATTTTCTCAACTCAATCTGCACACTTGAAAAAGAATCAGTTGGACACGCAAGCTTTCTCCAATCAGACTTCAAGAGCACAGTGTTCTCATGTGCACCATGCTTCTCAAAAGCAGTGGCTCATGCTTTGCGGGCTCTCGAATGACACAAGAAGCCCTATAGGGGAGAAGTCACATGGAAAGTGGGAAAGCAGGGACTCGAGACACCTGGCGGGGTGTCAGTGGATATAGCCAGTCCAGGAAATAACAAGGATTCTCCTATTTGAAAGCACTTCAGAGTACACTCTTCCTGCTCCCTAAGGACGATCACACCTCTGCATGTTCTGTAACGTCTTCTCTTTTGATAGTCACGATTTGCCTCATCCCTGGGGTATTCACTTTGGTATTTCAACCGGAGGGTTGGCACTAAATATCTGATATTGAGGTGAACTCATAATTTCCGAAGCCATGCTTCTCTGCTGCATATCGCAGCGTGATGTCATTCACATTGATGATCAATAGAGAAGAGAGTGCGGTGAAAGGAAAGTCTTTCCTCAGAGTTGTTGTGCTGAAAAAAGAAAAAATCAGTATTTACATCATAATTTGTCCCTTCCAAGCAACAGAAAAAGCAGGAATAGGCAAAGGGAATTAAGGTCAGTTGTGAAGCTTGCCCACAGAATGACCTGGCACTGAGTACCTCCTGTACCTGAGCGGTATATTCAAACTACAGAAATGTCCGGGAATTGGGACCCAGACCAGAAGCAATGCCCAGTTATTTAGTCTCCCTTCACTGAAGGTGGTATTCAATACAAACTCCCTTCTACTTCTCATGCCCTTCTAATGACCTTACACCCCTTTTTCGAGTATTCAGCCTTGAAGCTATGCGCCATTCCTCTTTCAGCGCAATGCCTCCTCACCACTCATATTCTGCCATCTGAAAATGAGTTCATCATGCCAAGAGCAGACTGTTGTTTCATCCATTGGCTTCTGCTCTGCTTCTTACCAGGGCTGATCATAGAAATGTTGACCATTTCTCAGTGGGCATAATTCCACAGAGGCAGCAGTCTGGACAAGGGAAAGAACCCTTGGGTGAACAGAGATGGGCTGGATGTTTCTGGCCCTGCAGATTAGTTGTCAGATATTTGGAAAAATCATGGCAGGACAAATTCTGAATGCAGCGCAGTAGTAAAGCAGCAGCCAAGGTGGTTGGCCCTGGCAGGTGGAGTAATCACAGATCATCTCTCCTTGCCTGGCAGCTCTCCCCTGTGCTCCTTCCAACATGATGCCTGAAGGACACCCCAGAACCCTCCTGAGCCATGGGAGCAGCCACAAACCTGCACTTGGAAGACCAACTCCCCAGGTCCCAGCTGTCCCCTGTTTGGTCTATCTCGGAACTTGGGGACTACAGACAAGGTAGGCTGTGATGTGTCCCATATCAAAGAGCACCTAAGTCAGGGAGTTGCGCCGCATGATCCCCTGGCCTGAGCTGTCAGTGGACAACAGGCCGTGTGGCTGCTTGGACCCTAATGGAGTTTCCCTGCTAGGGCAAATCACGGGTGTGCCCAGACCTGGTGTTGCTTTTCTCGGAGAGCGATGCCGATGGGGACGGTGCTATGCTGAGTGAACTCGTGACCCTCTGTGGCCCTTCGTCACTACCTGGTTCCCCAGACACCGTGGGGGCTGCTTGATCACTGCAGGAGCGAGGTGTTCTCGCAATCATGATGCCCACCTCAGCCATACCAGAACAGCGCCACCTGGCAGACCTGCAGTGTAGTGCGAGCTGTCAGGTTTCAAAGGGGTGTACCCTGTCCTGCTGGAACTGGAGTCATTCCAGGCCCACTCCCCTTCTCACCACAAAACCCATAGGTCCATGTCAACTGGGTCTTCAGGTAAGGATAGCTTTTCTTGAAAGTTCAGGCTCCTGGCCCTGGCTCCCTTCATCTTACCATCACCGTGCAGCAGGGGTTTTGTTTTCAATCTTGGTCTGAAGTCGCCAGGATCAGAAGCATCTCCGGTTGCCATGGGATCCATGACACCGCCGAGCTCTGGTGCCGCGCCTCTGTGACCTCAGGCGCTGTGTGAGGTGCAGGCACAAGGTCACAGAAGCCACTCATCGACAACCAGGAGGCACAAAGCCCGGGGAAAGCCACTGGCCAAAGGGAGAAAGCGTGATCGTAGAGCGCCTGGAACCCCTGCACCCTTCACACCTGCCATCCCAAAAGCCAGCAACTTCCACTGTGAACACAGGCGCTCTCCCATAATTTTTTCTCAGGGAACAAAAACACTGGACTCTGAAATTCAGGCCATTTGCAGGTGGGAACCGAATGAAGTTGAAAGATTGAGAGGCCAGGATATGAATTTCAGCCACTTATCTCACTCCATTGTATCTCGCTAGAGGAAACTACACACCTAAGGAGAGGCAGGAGGAGATGGCATGACAAATTTTGGTTTTCTTCCTGCCAGCAAATATCCATCCTGGGACCCCAGACCCTGGGACCCATTAGAACTTCCCTTTTCCTCTTTTGTTTTACTCACAAGCTCTGGCTGTGTTCCTGAGATTCCTGGATGATGGTCTCCCTCATCCAGAAATACGATGGTGTGCAAAGTCCAGCACCTCCACTGGGTTTTTCCTTCTGCCTAGATATGTCCTGGTTAGAAATTGTCCATGGAAAGAGGAGGTAGGAAAAAGAGGAGGGAGGAAGGTGTCAGCGGTTTGTGACTCGAATGCCTAGTTATCCAGGTGTGAATGATCCCCGATGTCTCCCTTCATAGTGACCACCTGAGCACATTCAGGTACTCACATGTGCCTGCCACTCCTTCTGCCACCCCCCCATCCAGGCTCCAGGCTCACGCACATCATCCTCTGCTCATTGCCCAGCTAAAACCTATTCCTCCACCAATAGATAGGGATCAACATTTCCCCTCAAGATGCACCAATTGATTGCGTGTCTTGATGGACACGGAGGTTTCCTGGCAGGATTGTTGTGGAGAGGAAGGTGATGATTTTCTAAGGAATTTGGTGGCTTTGATTGAGGCTGGGTTGTCCGCCATCTGATGGAGTCAGGTCACTCCTCAGATCAAGAGGGTTAGAAAAAGCACTTCCTGCAACACTGAAGCGTTGGTTTCTCTTGGAGAGCGCTCGCCTAGCAATCAGGAGGACCCCGGTTCGAGTCCCTCCCCGTACCTTCGGACAGGAAGACTATCGAATACGCCAAATTCCCTCCTCCCATCTTTTCCTCTCTTTTCATCAACTCAAAATGCACACTTGAAAAAAAACCAGTTGGACACGCAAGCCTTCTCCAATCACACTTCCAGGTCACGGTGTTCTCATGAGCACCCTGCTTCTCAAAATGAGTGACTCATGCTTTGCAGGCTCACGATTGACACGAGAAGCCCTATAGGGGAGAAGACACACTGAAAGTGGAAAAGCAGAGACACTAGGCACCTGGCATGGGGGCAGTGCATATAGCCAGTCTGGGAAACAATAAGGATGCTCCAATTTGAAAATGCTTCAGGATACACTCTTCCTGCTCCCTAAGGACTATCACACTTCTGCAGGTTCTGTAGCATCTTCTCTTTTCGTCAGTATTTGCCTCATCCCTCGGGTATTCACTTGTGATTTTCAACGAGAGGGTTGGCACTAAATATCTGATATTGAGGTGAACTCAAGATGTCCAAAGCCATGATGCTCTGCTGCATGTCGCAGTGTGATGTCATTTACATTCATGGTCAATGGAGAAGAGATTGCGGTGAAGGGAAAGGCTTTCCTCAGAAGTGTTGTGCTGAAAACACTAAAAATCAGTATGTACATCATCATGTGTCCCTTCCAAGGAATAGGAAAAGGCAGGAATCGGCAAAGGGGATTAGGCTCAGTCCTGATGATTGCCCACACAATGACCCGGCACTGAGTACCTCCTGTACCTCAACGGTACATTCAAACGACAGAAATGTCCGGGAATTGGGACACAGACCTTAAGCAATGCCCAGTTATTTATTGTCCCCTCACTGAAGTTGGTTTTCAACACCAACTCCCTTCTACTTCTCATGTCCCTCTAAAGACCTTACACCTCCTTTTCGAGTATTCAGCCATGAAGCTCTGGGCCATTCCTCTTTCAGCGCAATGACTCCTCACCACTCATATTCTGCCCTCTGAAAATGTTTTCACCATGCCAAGAGCAGGCTGTTGTTTCATCCATCGGCTTGTGCTCTGCTTCTTACCAGGGCTGATCATAGAACTGTTGTCCATTTCTCAGTGGGCATAATGCCACAGAGGCAGCAGTCTGGTCAAGGCAATGAACCCTTTGGTGAACAGAGATGGGCTGGATATTTCTGGCCCTGCAGGTTAGGTGCCAGTCATTTCGAAAAATCATGGCAGGACAAATTCTGAGTGCAACCCAGTTGTAAAGCAGCAGCCAAGGTGGTTGGCCCTGGCAGGTGGAGTTAGCACACCACATCTCTCCTTGCCTGGCAGCTCCCCCCTCTGTTCCTTCCAACATGATGCCTGAAGGACTCACCACTCTCCTCATGAGCCATTGGAGCAGCCACACACCTGCACTTGGAAGAACATCTCCCCAGGTTCCAGCTGTCTCCTGTTTGGGCTGTCTCGGAAATTGGGGGCAACCGACAAGGCAGGCTGTGTTGTTTGCCATATCAAGTAGCACCTAAGTCAGGGAGTTGCACCACATGATCCCCTGCCGTGAGCTCTCAGTGCCATCAGGCCTTGTGGTGTCTTGGACCCCAGGCGAGTTTCCAGGCTCGGCCAAATCCCGGGCGAGCCCGGACACGGAGTTGCTTTTCTCGGAGGGCAATGCCGACGGCGAAGGTGCTTTGCTGAGTGAACACGTGACCTCCTGGGGCTCTCTGTCACTACCTGGTCCCCCAGACATCGTGGGGGCTCCCTGCCCACAGCAGGAGCGAGTTGTCCTCGCAGCCATGATGCCCGCTGCAGCCAAACCAGAACAGCGCCACCTGGAAGACCTGCAGAGTAGTGTGAGCTGTCAGGTTTCAGCAGCTTGTACCCTGTCCTGCTGGATCTGGAGCCATTCCCAGCCCGGACCCCTTCGCACCACACATCCCATCGGTGCATTTCAACTGGGTCTTCAGGTCAGGATACCGTTTCTTGAAAGTTCAGGCTCCTGGCCTGGCTCCCTTCCTCTTACCATCACCGTGCAGCTGGGCCTTTTTTTTCAATCTTGTTCTGAAGTCGCCAGGATCAGAAGCATCTCCGGTTGCCATGGGATCCATGACACCGCCGAGCTCTGGTGCCGCGCCTCTGTGACCTCAGGCGCTGTGTGAGGTGCAGGCACGAGGTCACAGAAGCCACTCATTGACAACCAGGAGGCACAAAGCCCGGAGAAAGCCACTGGCCAAAGGGAGAAAGCGTGATCGTAGAGCGCCTGGAACCCCTGCACCCTTCACACCTGCCATCCCAAAAGCCAGCAACTTCCACTGTGAACACAGGCGCTCTCCCAACTTTTTTTCTCAGGGAACAAAAACACTGGACTCTGAAATTCAGGCCATTTGCAGGTGGGAACCGAATGAAGTTGAAAGATTGAGAGGCCAGGATATGAATTTCAGCCACTTATCTCACTCCATTGTATCTCGCTAGAGGAAACTACACACCTAAGGAGAGGCAGGAGGAGATGGCATGACAAATTTTGGTTTTCTTCCTGCCAGCAAATATCCATCCTGGGACCCCAGACCCCGGGACCCATTAGCACTTCCCTTTTCCTCTTTCGTTTTACTCACAGGCTCTGGCTGTGTTCCTGAGATTCCTGGATGATGGTCTCCCTCATCCAGAAATACGATGGTGTGCAAAGTCCAGCACCTCCACTGGGTTTTTCCTTCTGCCTAGATATGTCCTGGTTAGAAATTGTCCATGGAAAGAGGAGGTAGGAAAAAGAGGAGGGAGGAAGGTGTCAGCGGTTTGTGACTCGAATGCCTAGTTATCCAGGTGTGAATGATCCCCGATGTCTCCCTTCATAGTGACCACCTGAGCACATTCAGGTACTCACATGTGTCTGCCACTCCTTCTGCCACCCCCCCATCCAGGCTCCAGGCTCACGCACATCATCCTCTGCTCATTGCCCAGCTAAAACCTATTCCTCCACCAATAGATAGGGATCAACATTTCCCCTCAAGATGCACCAATTGTTTGCGTGTCTTGATGGACACGGAAGTTTCCTGGCAGGATTGTTGTGGAGAGGAAGGTGATGATTTTCTAAGGAATTTGGTGGCTTTGATTGAGGCTGGGTTGTCCGCCATCTGATGGAGTCAGGTCACTCCTCAGATCAAGAGGGTTAGAAAAAGCACTTCCTGCAACACTGAAGCATTGGTTTCTCTTGGAGAGCGCTCGCCTAGCAATCAGGAGGACCCCGGTTCGAGTCCCTCCCCGTACCTTCGGACAGGAAGACTATCGAATACGCAAAATTCCCTCCTCCCATCTTTTCCTCTCTTTTCATCAACTCAAAATGCACACTTGAAAAAAAACCAGTTGGACACGCAAGCCTTCTCCAATCACACTTCCAGGTCACGGTGTTCTCATGAGCACCCTGCTTCTCAAAATGAGTGACTCATGCTTTGCAGGCTCACGATTGACACGAGAAGCCCTATAGGGGAGAAGACACACTGAAAGTGGGAAAGCAGAGACACTAGGCACCTGGCATGGGGGCAGTGCATATAGCCAGTCCGGGAAACAATAAGGATGCTCCAATTTGAAAATGCTTCAGGATACACTCTTCCTGCTCCCTAAGGACTATCACACTTCTGCAGGTTCTGTAGCATCTTCTCTTTTGATCGTCAGGATTTGCCTAATCCCTGGGGTATTCACTTGTGTTTTTCAATGGGAGGGATGGCACTAAATGTCTGATTGAGGTGAACTCAAGATTTCCAAACTCATGGTGCTCTCCTACATATCGCAGTGTGATGTCATTTACATTCATGGTCAATGGAGAAGAGAGTGCGGTGAAGGGAATGCCTTTCCTCAAAGGTGTTGTGCTGAAAACACTAAAAATCAGTATGTACATCATCAGGTGTCTCTTCAAAGCAATAGGAAAAGGCAGAAATCGGCAAAGGGGATTAGGCTCAGTCCTGATGATTGCCCACACAATGACCGGGCACAGAGTACCTCCTGTACCTCAGCGATATATTCAAACTACAGAAATGTCCGGGAATTGGGACACAGACCTTAAGCAATGCCCAGATATTTAGTGTCCCTTCACTGAAGTTGGTATTCAACACCAACTCCCTTCTACATATCATGCCCCTCTAAAGACCTTACACCTCCTTTCGAGCATTCAGCCTTGAAGCTCTGTGCCATTCCACTTTCAGCACAATGCCTCCTCACCACTCATATTCTGCCCTCTGAAAATGTGTTCACCATGCCAAGAGCAGGCTGTTGATTCATCCATCGGCTTGTGCTCTGCTTCTTACCAGGGCTGATCATAGAACTGTTGTCCATTTCTCAGTGGGCATAATGCCACAGAGGCAGCAGTCTGGTCAAGGCAATGAACCCTTTGGTGAACAGAGATGGGCTGGATATTTCTGGCCCTGCAGGTTAGGTGCCAGTCATTTCGAAAAATCATGGCAGGACAAATTCTGAGTGCAACCCAGTTGTAAAGCAGCAGCCAAGGTGGTTGGCCCTGGCAGGTGGAGTGAGCACAGTACATCTCGCCTTGCCTGGCAGCACCCCCCTGTGCTCCTTCCAACATGATGCCTGAAGGACTCCCCGCTCTCCTCATGAGCCATTGGAGCAGCCACACACCTGCACTTGGAAGAACATCTCCCCAGGTTCCAGCTGTCTCCTGTTTGGGTTGCCTCGGAAATTGGGGGCAACCGACAAGGCAGGCTGTGTTGTTTCCCATATCAAGTAGCACCTAAGACAGGGAGTTGTGCCACATGATCCCCTGGGCTGTGCTGGCAGTGCCATCAGGCCGTGTGGCTTCTGGGACCCCAGGCGAGTTTCCTGGTTCAGCCAAATCGCAGGCGTGCCCAGACCTGGAGTTGCTTTTCTCGGAGTGCTATGCCGACGGGGAAGGTGCTTTGTTGAGTGAACACGTGACCTCCTGGGGCCCTCTGTCACTACCTCGTCTCCCAGACATCATGGGGGCTATCTACCCACAGCAGGAGTGAGTTTTTCTCGCAGCCATGAGGCCCGCTGCAGCCAAACCAGAACAGCACCACCTGGTAGACCTGCGGAGTAGTGTGAGCTGTCAGGTTTCAGCAGCGTGTACCCTGCCTGCTGGATCTGGAGCCATTCCCAGCCTGCACCCATTCACACCACAAAACCCATAGGTGCATTTCAACTGGATCTTCAGGTCAGGATACCGTGTCTTGAAAGTTCAGGCTCCTGGCCCTGGCTCCCTTCCTCTTACCATCACCATGCAGCTGGGCCTTTTTTTTCAATCTTGGTCTGAAGTCGCCAGTATCAGAAGCATCTCCGGTTGCCATGGGATCCATGACACCACCGAGCTCTTGTGCCGCGCCTCTGTGACCTCAGGCGCTGTGTGAGGTGCAGGCCCGAGGTCACAGAAGCCACTCATCAACACCCAGGAGGCCCAATGCCCGGAGAAAGCCTCTGGCGAAAGAGAGAAATATAGCTTGATCCTAGGGCGCTTGGAAACTCTGCGCCCTTCACACCTGCCATCCCCAAAGCCAGCATCTTCCACTGAGAACACAGGCGCTCTCCCATCTTTTTTTCTCAGGGACAGAAACACTGGTCTCCGAAATTCACGCCATTTGCAGGGGGGAACCGAATGAATTTGAAAGATTGAGAGACCAGGATATGAATCTCAGCCACTTATCTCACTCCATTGTATCTTGCTAGAGCGAACTACACACCTAAGGAGAGGCAGGTGGAGATGGCATGATGAATTTGGGTTTTCTTCCTGCCAGCAAGTATCAATCCTGGGACCCCAGACCTCGGGACCCATCAGCGCTTCCCTTTTCCTCTTTCGTTTTACTCACAGGCTCTGGCTGTGTTCCTGAGGTTGCTGGATGATGTTCTCCCTCATCCAGAAATACGATGGTATGCAAAGTCCAGCACCTCCACTGGGTTTTTCCTTGTGCCTAGATATCTCCTGGTTAGAAATTGTCCATGGAATGTGGAAGAAGGAAAAAGAGGAGGGAGGAAGGTGTCAGTGGTTTGTGACTCGAATGCCTAGTTATCCAGGTGTGAATGATCCCCGATGTCTCCCTTCATACTGACCACCTCACCACATTCAGATACTCACATGTGCCTGCCACTCCTTCTGCCACACCCCCACCAGCCTCCAGGCTCACGCATATCATCCTTTGCTCAGTGCCCAGCTAAAACCTATTCCTCCACCAAAAGATAGGGATCAGCATTTCCCGTCCAGTTGCAACACTTGATTGCGTGTCCTGATGGACACGGAAGATTCCTGGCAGGATTGTTGAGGAGAGGAGGATGATGATTTTCTAAGGAATTTGGTGGCTTTGATTGAGGCTGGGTTGTCCGCCATCTGATGGAGTCAGATCACTCCTCAGATCAAGAGTGTTAGAAAAAGCACTTCCTGCAACACTGAAGCAGTGGCTCCTCTTGGAGAGTGCACGCCTAGCAATCAGGAGGACACCTGTTCGGGTCCATCCCCGTGCCATCGGATAGGAAGACTTTCGAATATGCCAAACCTCCCTCCTCTCATCTTTTCCTCTTTTTTCCTCAACTCAAACTGCACACTTGAAAAAGAACTAGTTGGACACGCAAGCCTTCTCCAATCACACTTCCAGGTCACGGTGTTCTCATGTGAAACCTGCTTCTCAAAATGAGTGACTCATTTTTGCAGGCTCATGATTGACACGAGAAGCCCTATAGGGGAGAAGACACACTGAAAGTGGGAAAGCAGAGAAACTAGGCACCTGGCTGTGTGGCAGTGGTTATTGCCATTCCGGGAAGTAATAAGCATGCTCCAATTTGAAAATGATTCAGAATACACTCTTCCTGCTCCCTAAGGACTATCACACTTCTGCATGTTCTGTAATGTCACCTCTTTGATCGTCAGAATTTGCCTAATCCCTGGGGTATTCACTTGTGATTTTCAATGGGAGGATTGGCACTAAATGTCTGATATTGAGGTGAACTCAAGATGTCCAAAGCCATGATGCTCTGCTGCATGTCGCAGTGTGATGTCATTTACATTCATGGTCAATGGAGGAGAGAGTGCGGTGAAGGGAAAGCCTTTCCTCAGAGGTGTTGTGCTGAAAACACTAAAGCTCAGTATGTACATCATCAGGTGTCCCTTCCAAGCAACAGGAAAAGGCAGGAATCGGCAAAGGGGATTAGGCTCATTCCTGATGCTTGCCCACACAATGAACCGGCACTGAGTACCTCCTGTACCTCAGCGGTACATTCAAACTACAGAAATGTCCGGGAATTGGGACACAGACCTTAAGCAATGTGCAGTTATTTAGTGTCCCCTCACTGAAGTTGGTTTTCAACATCAACTCCCTTCTACTTCTCATGTCCCTCTAAAGACCTTACACCTCCTTTTCGAGTATTCAGCCATGAAGCTCTGGGCCATTCCTCTTTCAGTGCATTGCCTCCTCACCACTCATATTCTGCCCTCTGAAAATGTGTTCACCATGCCAAGAGAAGGTTGTTGTTTCATCCATCGGCTTGTGCTCTGCTTCTTAGCAGGGCAGATCATAGAACTGTTGGCCATTTCTCAGTGGGCATAATGACACAGAGGCAGCAGTCTGGTCAAGGGAATGAACCCTTTGGTGAACAGCGATGGGCTGGATATTTCTGGCCCTGCAGGTTAGGTGCCAGACTTTTGGAATATTCATGGGAAGACAAATTCTGAGTGCAGTCCAGTTGTAAAGCAGTAGCCAAGTTGGTTGGCCCTGGCAGGTGGAGTGAGCACAGAACATCTCTCCTTGCCTGGCAGCACCACCCTGTGCTCCTTCCAACATGATGCCTGAAGGACTCCCCGCTCTCCTCATGAGCCATTGGAGCAGCCACACACCTGCACTTGGAAGAACATCTCCCCAGGTTCCAGCTGTCTCCTGTTTGGGTTGCCTCGGAAATTGGGGGCAACCGACAAGGCAGGCTGTGTTGTTTCCCATATCATGTAGCACCTAAGTCAGGGAGTTGTGCCACATGATCCCCTGGGCTGAGCTGGCAGTGCCATCAGGCCGTGTGGCTTCTGGGACCCCAGGCGAGTTTCCTGGCTCAGCCAAATCGCAGGCGTGCCCAGACCTGGAGTTGCTTTTCTCGGAGTGCTATGCCGACGGGGAAGGTGCTTTGTTGAGTGAACACGTGACCTCCTGGGGCCCTCTGTCACTACCTGGTCTCCCAGACATCGTGGGGGCTATCTGCCCACAGCAGGAGTGAGTTTTTCTCGCAGCCATGAGGCCCGCTGCAGCCAAACCAGAACAGCACCACCTGGTAGACCTGCAGAGTAGTGTGAGCTGTCAGGATTCAGCAGCGTGTACCCTGCCTGCTGGATCTGGAGCCATTCCAGCCTGCACCCCTACACACCACAAAACCCATAGGTGCATTTCAACTGGATCTTCAGGTCAGGATACCGTGTCTTGAAAGTTCAGGCTCCTGGCCCTGGCTCCCTTACTCTTACCATCACCATGCAGCTGGGCCTTTTTTTTCAATCTTGGTCTGAAGTCGCCAGTATCAGAAGCATCTCCGGTTGCCATGGGATCCATGACACCACCGAGCTCTTGTGCCGCGCCTCTGTGACCTCAGGCGCTGTGTGAGGTGCAGGCCCGAGGTCACAGAAGCCACTTATCAACACCGAGGAGGCCCAATGCCCGGAGAAAGCCTCTGGCCAAAGAGAGAAATAGCTTAATCCTAGGGCGCCTGGAAACTCTGCGCCCTTCACACCTGCCATCCCCAAAGCCAGCACCTTCCACTGAGAACACAGGCGCTCTCCCATCTTTTTTTCTCAGGGACAGAAACACTGGTCTCCAAAATGCAGGCCATTTGCAGTGGGGAACCGAATGAAGTTGAAAGATTGAGAGACCAGGATATGAAACTCAGCCACTTATCTCACTCCATTCTATCTTGCTAGAGCGAACTACACACCTAAGGAGAGGCAGGTGGAGATGGCAAGATGAATGTGGGTTTTCCTCCTGCCAGCAAATATCCATCCTGGGACCCCAGACCACGGGACCCATCAGGGCTTCCCTTATCCTCTTTCGTTTTACTCACAGGATCTGGCTGTGTTCCTGAGGTTGCTGGATGATGTTCTCCCTCATGCAGAAATACGATGGTATGCAAAGTCCAGCACCTCCACTGGGTTTTTCCTTGTGCCTAGATATCTCCAGTTTAGAAATTGTCCACGGAAAGTGGAAGAAGGAAAAAGAGGAGGGAGGAAGGTGTCAGTGGTTTGTGACTCGAATGCCTAGTTATCCAGGTGTGAATGATCCCCGATGTCTCCCTTCATACTGACCACCTGAGCACATTCAGATACTCACATGTGCCTGCCACTCCTTCTGCCACCCCCCCCACCCAGCCTCCAGGCTCACGCATATCATCCTCTGCTCAGTGCCCAGCTAAAACCTATTCCTCCACCAAAAGATAGGGATCAGTATTTCCCCTCAAATGCACCAATTGATTGCGTGTCTTGATGGGCATGGAAGTTTCCTGGCAGGATTTTTGTGGAGAGGAAGATGATGATTTTCTAAGGAATTTGGTGGCTTTGATTGAGGCCGGGTTGTCCGCCATCTGATGGAGTCAGATCACTCCTCAGATCAAGAGGGTTAAAAAAAGCACTTCCTGCAACTCTGAAGTGTTGGCTCCTCTGGAGAACGCTCGCCTAGCAATCAGGAGGACCCAGGTTTCAGTCCCTCCCCGTGCCTTCGGACAGGAAGACTTTCAAATATGCCTAACCTCCCTGCTCTCATCTTTTCCTCTCTTTTCTCAACTCAAACTGCACACTTAAAAAAGAACCAGTTGAACACGCAAGCCTTCTCCAATCACACTTCCAGGTCACGCTGTTCTCATGTGCACCCTGCTTCTCAAAATGAGTGACTCATGTTTGCAGGCTCACGATTGACACGAGAAGCCCTATAGGGGAGAAGACACACTGAAAGTGGGAAAGCAGAGACTCTAGGAACCTGGCGGGGTGGCAGTGGATAGAGCCAGTCCGGGAAATATTAAGGATGCTCCAATTTGAAAATGCTTCAGAATACACTCTTCCTAATACCTAAAGACTATCGCACTTCTGCATGTTCTGTAACGTCTCCTCTTTTGATCGTCAGGAATTTCCTAATCCCTGGGGTATTCACTTGTGATTTTCAATGGGAGGATTGGCACTAAAAGTCTGATATTGATGTGAACTCAAGATGTCCAAAGCCATGATGCTCTGCTGCTTGTCGCAGTGTGATGTCATTTACATTCATGGTCATTGGAGAAGAGAGTGCGGTGAAGGGAAAGCCTTTCCTCGAGGTGTTTTGCTGAAAACACTAAAAATCAGTATGTACATCATCAGGTGTCCATTCCAAGCAACAGGAAAGGCAGGAGTCGGCAAAGGGGATTAGGCTCAGTCCTGATGCTTGCCCACACAATGACCCGGCACTCAGTACCTCCTGTACCTCAGCGGTACATTCAAACTACAGAAATGTCCGGGAATTGGGACACATACCTTAAGCAATGCCCAGTTATTTAGTGTCCCCTCACTGAAGTTGGTTTTCAACACCAACTCCCTTCTACTTCTCATGTCCCTCTAAAGACCTTACACCTCCTTTTCGAGTATTCAGCCATGAAGCTCTGGGCCATTCCTCTTTCAGTGCATTGCCTCCTCACCACTCATATTCTGCCCTCTGAAAATGTGTTCACCATGCCAAGAGCAGGCTGTTGTTTCATCCATCGGCTTGTGCTCTGCTTCTTAGCAGGGCTGATCATAGAACTGTTGGCCATTTCTCAGTGGGCATAATGACACAGAGGCAGCAGTCTGGTCAAGGGAATGAATCCTTGGGTGAACAGATATGGGTTGGATATTTATGGCCCTGCAGGTTAGGTGCCACACTTTTGGAAAATTCATGGCAGGACAAATTATGAGTGCAGTCCATTTGTAAAGCAGCAGCCAACTTGGTTGGCCTTGGCAGGTGGAGTGAGCACAGAAACATCTCTCCTTGCCTGGCAGATCCCCCCGGTGCTCCTTCCAACATGATGCCTGAAGGACTCCCCGTTCTCCTCATGAGCCATTGGAGCAGCCACACACCTGCACTGGGAAGACCATCTCCACAGGTTCCAGCTGTCTCCTGTTTGGTGTGTCTCGGAAATTGGGGGCAACCGACAAGGCAGGCTGTCTTGTTTCCCATATCAAGTAGCACCTAAGACAGGGAATTGTGCCACATGATCCCCTGGGCTGAGCTGTCAGTGCCATTAGGCCGTGTGGCTTCTGGGACGCCAGGCGAGTTTCCTGGCTCGGCCAAATCGCAGGCGTGCCCAGACCTGGAGTTGCTTTTCTCGTAGGGCTATGCCGACGGGGAAGGTGCTTTGTTGAGTGAATTCGTGACCTCCTGGGGACCTCTGTCACTACCTGGTCTCCCAGACATCGTGGGGGCTATCTGCCCACAGCAGGAGCGAGTTTTCCTCGCAGCCATGATGCCCGCTGCAGCCAAACCAGAACAGCGCCACCTGAACAGCGCAGAGTAGTGTGAGCTGTCAGGTTTCAGCAGCGTGTACCCTGCCTGCTGGATCTGGAGCCATTCCCAGCCCGCACACCGTCGCACCACAAAACCCATAGGTGCATTTCAACTGGATCTTCAGGTCAGGATACCGTGTCTTGAAAGTTCAGGCTCCTGGCCCTGGCTCTCTTCCTCTTACCATCACCGTGCAGCTGTGGCTTTTTTTTTCAATCTTGGTCTGAAGTCGCCAGGATCAGAAGCATCTCCGGTTGCCATGGGAACCATGACACCACCGAGCTCTAGTGCCACGCCTCTGTGAACTCAGGTGCTGTGTGAGGTGCAGGTCCGAGGTCACAGAAGCCACTCATCAACACCCAGGAGGCCCAATGCCCGGAGAAAGCCTCTGGCGAAAGAGAGAAATAGCTTGATCCTAGGGCGCTTGGAAACTCTGCGCCCTTCACACCTGCCATCCCCAAAGGCAGCATCTTCCACTGAGAACACAGGCGCTCTCCCATCTTTTTTTCTCAGGGACAGAAACACTGGTCTCCGAAATTCACGCCATTTGCAGTGGGGAACCGAATGAATTTGAAAGATTGAGAGACCAGGATATGAATCTCAGCCACTTATCTCACTCCATTGTATCTTGCTAGAGCGAACTACACACCTAAGGAGAGGCAGGTGGTGATGGCATGAGGAATTTGGGTTTTCTTCCTGCCAGCAAATATCGATCCTGGGACCCCAGACCCCGGGACCCATCAGGGCTTCCCTTATCCTCTTTCGTTTTACTCACAGGATCTGGCTGTGTTCCTGAGGTTGCTGGATGATGTTCTCCCTCATCCAGAAATACGATGGTATGCAAAGTCCAGCACCTCCACTGGGTTTTTCCTTGTGCCTAGATATCTCCTGGTTAGAAATTGTCCACGGAATGTGGAAGAAGGAAAAAGAGGAGGGAGGAAGGTGTCAGTGGTTTGTGACTCGAATGCCTAGTTATCCAGGTGTGAATGATCCCCGATGTCTCCCTTCATACTGACCACCTCACCACATTCAGATACTCACATGTGCCTGCCACTCCTTCTGCTACACCCCCACCCAGCCTCCAGGCTTACGCATATCATCCTCTGCTCAGTGCCCAACTAAAACCTATTCCTCCACCAAAAGATAGGGATCAGCATTTCCCGTCAAGTTGCACCACTTGATTGCGTGTCTTGATGGACACGGAAGATACCTGGCAGGATTGTTGAGGAGAGGAGGATGATGATTTTCTAAGGAATTTGGTGGCTTTGATTGAGGCTGGGTTGTCCGCCATCTGATGGAGTCAGATCACTCCTCAGATCAAGAGTGTTAGAAAAAGCACTTCCTGCAACACTGAAGCAGTGGCTCCTCTTGGAGAGTGCAAGCGTAGCAATCAGGAGGACACCGGTTCGGGTCCATCCCCGTGCCATCGGATAGGAAGACTTTCGAATATGCCAAACCTCCTTCCTCTCACCTTTTCCTCTTTTTTCCTCAACTCAAACTGCACACTTGAACAAGAACTAGTTGGACACGCAAGCCTTCTCCAATCACACTTCCAGGTCACGGTGTTCTCATGTGCACCCTGCTTCTCAAAATGAGTGACTCATGTTTGCAGGCTCACGATTGACACAAGAAGCCCTATAGGGGAGAAGACACATTGAAAGTGGGAAAGCAGAGAAACTAGGCACCTGGCAGGGTGGCAGTGGTTATTGCCATTCCGGGAAGTAATAAGCATGCTCCAATTTGAAAATGCTTCAGAATACACTCTTCCTGCTCCCTAAGGACTATCACACTTCTGCATGTTCTGTAATGTCACCTCTTTGATCGTCAGGATTTGCCTAATCCCTGGGGTATTCACTTGTGATTTTCAATGGGAGGGTTGGCACTAAATGTCTGATATTGCGGTGAACTCAAGATGTCCAAAGCCATGATGCTCTGCTGCATGTCGCAGTGTGATGTCATTTACATTCATGGTCAATGGAGGAGAGAGTGCGGTGAAGGGAAAGCCTTTCCTCAGAGGTGTTGTGCTGAAAACACTAAAACTCAGTATGTACATCATCAGGTGTCCCTTCCAAGCAACAGGAAAAGGCAGGAATCGGCCAAGGGGATTAGGCTCAGTCCTGATGCTTGCCCACACAATGACCCAGCACTGAGTACCTCCTGTACCTCAGCGGTACATTCAAACTACAGAAATGTCCGGGAATTGGGACACAGACCTTAAGCAATGTCCAGTTATTTAGTGTCCCCTCACTGAAGTTGGTTTTCAACATCAACTCCCTTCTACTTCTCATGTCCCTCTAAAACCTTACACCTCCTTTTCGAGTATTCAGCCATGAAGCTCTGGGCCATTTCACTTTCAGCGCATTGCCTCCTCACCACTCATATTCTGCCCTCTGAAAATGTGTTCACCATGCCAAGAGCAGGTAGTTGTTTCATCCATCGGCTTGTGCTCTGCTTCTTAGCAGGGCAGATCATAGAACTGTTGGCCATTTCTCAGTGGGCATAATGACACAGAGGCAGCAGTCTGGTCATGGGAATGAACCCTTGGGTGAAAAGAGATGGGCTGGATATTTCTGGCCCTGCAGGTTAGGTGCCAGACTTTTGGAATATTCATGGGAAGACAAATTCTGAGTGCAGTCCAGTTGTGAAACAGCAGCCAAGGTGGTTGGCCCTGGCAGGTGGAGTGAGCACAGAACATCTCTCCTTGCCTGGCAGCACCCCCCTGTGCTCCTTCCAACATGATGCCTGAAGGACTCCCCGCTCTCCTCATGAGCCATTGGAGCAGCCACACACCTGCACTTGGAAGAACATCTCCCCAGGTTCCAGCTGTCTCCTGTTTGGGTTGCCTCGGAAATTGGGGGCAACCGACAAGGCAGGCTGTCTTGTTTCCCATATCAAGTAGTACCTAAGTCAGGGAGTTGTGCCACATGATCCCCTGGGCTGAGCTGGCAGTGCCATCAGGCCGTGTGGCTTCTGGGACCCCAGGCGAGTTTCCTGGCTCAGCCAAATCGCAGGCGTGCCCAGACATGGAGTTGCTTTTCTCGGAGTGCTATGCCGACGGGGAAGGTGCTTTGTTGAGTGAACACATGACCTCCTGGGGCCCTCTGTCACTACCTCGTCTCCCAGATATCCTGGGGGCTATCTGCCCACACAGGAGCGAGTTTTTCTCGCAGCCATGAGGCCCGCTGCAGCCAAACCAGAACAGCACCACCTGGTAGACCTGCGGAGTAGTGTGAGCTGTCAGGTTTCAGCAGCGTGTACCCTGCCTGCTGGATCTGGAGCCATTCCCAGCCTGCACCCCTTCACACCACAAAACCCATAGGTGCATTTCAACTGGATCTTCAGGTCAGGATACCGTTTCATGAAAGTTCAGGCTCCTGGCCCTGGCTCCCTTCCTCTTACCATCACCATGCAGCTGGGCCTTTTTTTTCAATCTTGGTCTGAAGTCGCCAGGATCAGAAGCATATCCGATTGCCATGGGATCCATGACACCACCGAGCTCTCGTGCCGTGCCTCTGTGTCCTCAGGCGCTGTGTGAGGTGCAGGCCCGAGGTCACAGAAGCCACTTATCAACACCGAGGAGGCCCAATGCCCGGAGAAAGCCTCTGGCCAAAGAGAGAAATAGCTTGATCCTAGGGCGCCTGGAAACTCTGTGCCCTTCACACCTGCCATCCCCAAAGCCAGCACCTTCCACTGAGAACACAGGCGCTCTCCCATCTTTTTTTCTCAGGGACAGAAACACTGGTCTCCAAAATGCAGGCCATTTGCAGTGGGGAACCGAATGAAGTTGAAAGATTGAGAGACCAGGATATGAATCTCAGCCACTTATCTCACTCCATTCTATCTTGCTAGAACAAACTACACACCTAAGGAGAGGCAGGTGGAGATGGCAAGATGAATGTGGGTTTTCTTCCTGCCAGCAAATATCCATCCTGGGACCCCAGACCACGGGACCCATCAGCACTTTTCTTTTCCTCTTTCGTTTTACTCACAGGCTCTGGCTGTGTTCCTGAGGTTGCTGGATGATGTTCTCCCTCATCCAGAAATACGATGGTATGCAAAGTCCAGCACCTCCACTGGGTTTTTCCTTGTGCCTAGATATCTCCTGTTTAGAAATTGACCACGGAAAGTGGAAGAAGGAAAACGAGGAGGGAGGAAGGTGTCAGTGGTTTGTGACTCGAATGCCTAGTTATCCAGGTGTGAATGATCCCCGATGTCTCCCTTCATACTGACCACCTGAGCACATTCAGATACTCACATGTGCCTGCCACTCCTTCTGCCACCCCCCCACCCAGCCTCCAGGCTCACGCATATCATCCTCTGCTCAGTGCCCAGCTAAAACCTATTCCTCCACCAAAAGATAGGGATCAGTATTTCCCCTCAAATGCACCAATTGATTGCGTGTCTTGATGGGCATGGAAGTTTCCTGGCAGGATTTTTGTGGAGAGGAAGATGATGATTTTCTAAGGAATTTGGTGGCTTTGATTGAGGCCGGGTTGTCCGCCATCTGATGGAGTCAGATCACTCCTCAGATCAAGAGGGTTAAAAAAAGCACTTCCTGCAACTCTGAAGTGTTGGCTCCTCTGGAGAACGCTCGCCTAGCAATCAGGAGGACCCAGGTTTCAGTCCCTCCCCGTGCCTTCGGACAGGAAGACTTTCAAATATGCCTAACCTCCCTGCTCTCATCTTTTCCTCTCTTTTCTCAACTCAAACTGCACACTTAAAAAAGAACCAGTTGAACACGCAAGCCTTCTCCAATCACACTTCCAGGTCACGCTGTTCTCATGTGTATCCTGCTTCTCAAAATGAGTGACTCATGTTTGCAGGCTCACGATTGACACGAGAAGCCCTATAGGGGAGAAGACACACTGAAAGTGGGAAAGCAGAGAAACTAGGCACCTGGCAGGGTGGCAGTGGTTATTGCCATTCCGGGAAATAATAAGCATGCTCCAATTTGAAAATGCTTCAGAGTACACTCTTCCTGCTCCCTAAGGACTATCACACTTCTGCATGTTCTGTAATGTCACCTCTTTGATCGTCAGGATTTGCCTAATCCCTGGGGTATTCACTTGTGATTTTCAATGGGAGGGTTGGCACTAAATGTCTGATATTGATGTGAACTCAAGATGTCCAAAGCCATGATGCTCTGCTGCTTGTCGCAGTGTGATGTCATTTACATTCATGGTCATTGGAGAAGAGAGTGCGGTGAAGGGAAAGCCTTTCCTCAGAGGTGTTGTGCTGAAAACACTAAAAATCAGTATGTACATCATCAGGTGTCCATTCCAAGCAACAGGAAAGGCAGGAGTCGGCAAAGGGGATTAGGCTCAGTCCTGATGCTTGCCCACACAATGACCCGGCACTCAGTACCTCCTGTACCTCAGCGGTACATTCAAACTACAGAAATGTCCGGGAATTGGGACACATACCTTAAGCAATGCCCAGTTATTTAGTGTCCCCTCACTGAAGTTGGTTTTCAACACCAACTCCCTTCTACTTCTCATGTCCCTCTAAAGACCTTACACCTCCTTTTCGAGTATTCAGCCATGAAGCTCTGGGCCATTCCTCTTTCAGCGCAATGCCTCCTCACCACTCATATTCTGCCCTCTGAAAATGTGTTCACCATGCCAAGAGCAGGCTGTTGTTTCATCCATCGGCTTGTGCTCTGCTTCTTAGCAGGGCTGATCATAGAACTGTTGGCCATTTCTCAGTGGGCATAATGACACAGAGGCAGCAGTCTGGTCAAGGGAATGAAACCTTGGGTGAACAGATATGGGTTGGATATTTATGGCCCTGCAGGTTAGGTGCCACACTTTTGGAAAATTCATGGCAGGACAAATTATGAGTGCAGTCCATTTGTAAAGCAGCAGCCAAGTTGGTTGGCCTTGGCAGGTGGAGTGAGCACAGAAACATCTCTCCTTGCCTGGCAGATCCCCCCGGTGCTCCTTCCAACATGATGCCTGAAGGACTCCCCGCTCTCCTCATGAGCCATTGGAGCAGCCACACACCTGCACTTGGAAGACCATCTCCCCAGGTTCCAGCTGTCTCCTGTTTGGGGTGTCTCGGAAATTGGGGGCAACCGACAAGGCAGGCTGTCTTGTTTCCCATATCAAGTAGCACCTAAGACAGGGAATTGTGCCACATGATCCCCTGGGCTGAGCTGTCAGTGCCATTAGGCCGTGTGGCTTCTGGGACGCCAGGCGAGTTTCCTGGCTCGGCCAAATCGCAGGCGTGCCCAGACCTGGAGTTGCTTTTCTCGTAGGGCTATGCCGACGGGGAAGGTGCTTTGTTGAGTGAATTCGTGACCTCCTGGGGACCTCTGTCACTACCTGGTCTCCCAGACATCGTGGGGGCTATCTGCCCACAGCAGGAGCGAGTTTTCCTCGCAGCCATGATGCCCGCTGCAGCCAAACCAGAACAGCGCCACCTGAACAGCGCAGAGTAGTGTGAGCTGTCAGGTTTCAGCAGCGTGTACCCTGCCTGCTGGATCTGGAGCCATTCCCAGCCCGCACACCGTCGCACCACAAAACCCATAGGTGCATTTCAACTGGATCTTCAGGTCAGGATACCGTGTCTTGAAAGTTCAGGCTCCTGGCCCTGGCTCTCTTCCTCTTACCATCACCGTGCAGCTGTGGCTTTTTTTTTCAATCTTGGTCTGAAGTCGCCAGGATCAGAAGCATCTCCGGTTGCCATGGGAACCATGACACCACCGAGCTCTAGTGCCACGCCTCTGTGAACTCAGGTGCTGTGTGAGGTGCAGGTCCGAGGTCACAGAAGCCACTCATCAACACCCAGGAGGCCCAATGCCCGGAGAAAGCCTCTGGCGAAAGAGAGAAATAGCTTGATCCTAGGGCGCTTGGAAACTCTGCGCCCTTCACACCTGCCATCCCCAAAGGCAGCATCTTCCACTGAGAACACAGGCGCTCTCCCATCTTTTTTTCTCAGGGACAGAAACACTGGTCTCCGAAATTCACGCCATTTGCAGTGGGGAACCGAATGAATTTGAAAGATTGAGAGACCAGGATATGAATCTCAGCCACTTATCTCACTCCATTGTATCTTGCTAGAGCGAACTACACACCTAAGGAGAGGCAGGTGGTGATGGCATGAGGAATTTGGGTTTTCTTCCTGCCAGCAAATATCGATCCTGGGACCCCAGACCCCGGGACCCATCAGGGCTTCCCTTATCCTCTTTCGTTTTACTCACAGGATCTGGCTGTGTTCCTGAGGTTGCTGGATGATGTTCTCCCTCATCCAGAAATACGATGGTATGCAAAGTCCAGCACCTCCACTGGGTTTTTCCTTGTGCCTAGATATCTCCTGGTTAGAAATTGTCCATGGAATGTGGAAGAAGGAAAAAGAGGAGGGAGGAAGGTGTCAGTGGTTTGTGACTCGAATGCCTAGTTATCCAGGTGTGAATGATCCCCGATGTCTCCCTTCATACTGACCACCTCACCACATTCAGATACTCACATGTGCCTGCCACTCCTTCTGCTACACCCCCACCCAGCCTCCAGGCTTACGCATATCATCCTCTGCTCAGTGCCCAACTAAAACCTATTCCTCCACCAAAAGATAGGGATCAGCATTTCCCGTCAAGTTGCACCACTTGATTGCGTGTCTTGATGGACACGGAAGATACCTGGCAGGATTGTTGAGGAGAGGAGGATGATGATTTTCTAAGGAATTTGGTGGCTTTGATTGAGGCTGGGTTGTCCGCCATCTGATGGAGTCAGATCACTCCTCAGATCAAGAGTGTTAGAAAAAGCACTTCCTGCAACACTGAAGCAGTGGCTCCTCTTGGAGAGTGCAAGCGTAGCAATCAGGAGGACACCGGTTCGGGTCCATCCCCGTGCCATCGGATAGGAAGACTTTCGAATATGCCA